>CAUDMG010003255.1:572500-637500 GCA_958450375.1 Homarus gammarus
CTCCCCTCCCCTCCTCAGATTTGCCTGGGCTGAGAGGGAGAGAGAGAGAGAGAGAGAGAGAGAGAGAGAGAGAGAGGTGATGATGTTGTATGGTCGTAGTAGTGATGGTGGTGATGGTGGTGTTATTGGTGGTGATGGTGGTGTTGTTGGTGGTTGTGGCGTTATGTTTGTGCTGGTAGGCTATGCTACTATATAGAGGTATTGGTTTTAGCAGTGTAGTGATGTTGGCGTTGGCAGTATGGCGTTATGTGATTAGTAATAGGTATAGCTATGTTGGTGTCAATGATGGTGATGGCGTTTATTACGTTAGTGATATTGGTGGTGTTATTACTGGTAGTGGTGGTGGTTGGTGTGGTGGTGAGAGGAATGTTGGTGATGGTAATAGTTATCGTTAATAAATAAATGGTTTATGGTGGTGGTGGTTCTCGAACGGGTAGCATAATCGTTGTTGTTGATAGTGGTTGGTGAGTGTAATGGTGATAGCCTCAAAGAAGGAGTTGGTGGTGGCGGAGACTGCAACGGTGGTGGTGGAGACGGCAACGGTGGTGGCGGAGACGGCAACGGTGGTGGTGGAGACGGCAACGGTGGTGGCGGAGACGGCAACGGTGGTGGCGGAGACGGCAACGGTGGTGGCGCAGACGGCAACGGTGGTGGCGGAGACGGCAACGGTGGTGGCGGAGACGGCAACGGTGGTGGTGACGGCAACGGTGGTGGTGGTGACGGCAACGGTGGTGGTGGAGATGGCAACGGTGGTGGTGACGGCAACGGTGGTGGTGATGGCAACGGTGGTGGTGACGGCAACGGTGGTGGTGGAGACGGCAATGGTGGTGGTGGAGACGGCAACGGTGGTGGTGGAGACGGCAACGGTGGTGGCGGAGACGGCAACGGTGGTGGTGACGGCAACGGTGGTGGTGGAGACGGCAACGGTGGTGGTGGAGACGGCAACGGTGGTGGCAGCTTTGACGGTATTCAGTGATCAAGATTCTCCATGTCAGGTGGTGGAGATGGTGGGTGAAGGAAGGGGTGAGAGGTCGGGGAAGGAGGAAGAGGGTGAGAGGTCAGGGACGAAGGAAGGGGTGAGAGGTCGGGGGAGGAGGAAGAGGGTGAGAGGTCAGGGACGAAGGAAGGGGTGAGAGGTCGGGGAAGGAGGAATGGGGTGAGAGGTCAGGGACGAAGGAAGTGGTGAGAGGTTAGGGAAGGAGGAATGGGGTGAGAGGTCAGGGACGAAGGAAGTGGTGAGAGGTCAGGGAAGGAGGAATGGGGTGAGAGGTCAGGGACGAAGGAAGTGGTGAGAGGTCAGGGAAGGAGGAAAGGGAGAGAGGTCGGTGAAGGAAGAAAGGATGAGAGGTCGATGAAAGAAGAAAAAATAAGAAGTAGGGGAAGGAGGCAGGGATGAGAGGTCGAGAAAAGAGGTTGGTCGAGCCACCTGGGAGAAGCTAAATATTGACTAAGGGTTGACTGTTGAGGGAAGGAAGTTGCCGGGTGAGGGAACGTCTGTTGACACACACGCGTTATGTCATCCCTGCCCCTCTCTCCTGTACGGCCCAAAGTGTTTGTTTACTGTATGATCCATGTCTTTGTTTGCTGTATGATCAAGGTGTTTGTTTACTGTATGATCCATGTCTTTGTTTACTGTATGATCCATGTCTTTGTTTACTGTATGATCCATGTCTTTGTTTACTGTATGATCCATGTCTTTGTTTACTGTATGATCCATGTCTTTGTTTACTGTATGATCCATGTCTTTGTTTACCGGTATCTACTCTAGGATCTTGTTCTCTTCCTTTCCTTTCCTCTTCTATTTCTATGTAGGAGAGAGAGAGAGAGAGAGAGAGAGAGAGAGAGAGAGAGAGAGAGAGAGAGAGATGATAAGGTATTGCAGGGTACAAGAAGAAGATTCGTGGCCTCTCATGAGGATCTCCAATAGTGAAAGTTTAGGATCCAATTCTTCTCTCTTTCAGCCTCGCTAAGCCGAGTGATTTTTTTTTCTACCCTTGAAATGCTAAAGTATTTTACGGTGTCAGGGAGACCTCGGCTTACCCGAGAATTACGTTTGTGAGTTAAGACATGAGAAGTGTGTTCCTTGTGGCGAGATTCGATACCTCTGGTCTTAACCCCAATAGATGGTAATAAACTATAGCTTCTTAAAGATTCTCAGGTGAAAATGTCCCGTGATTTGTCTAATTCCCACTTAAGGTACTTCATTAAGATAAGGGGGGGAGGGGAGAAGATGGCGTCAAATTTATGCTGAGACTACCGTGACTATATATACTTGGTTATATTTAAGCTACGACAGTTAGATGGGGGAAGGGGAAAGAGGTACAAAACTGCGTCTAAATCACACTAAGACTACCATAACTACACGTGTTCTCTTCTTTCTTGTTACAACACAAAAATATTAACGTGTGAAATACTTAAGTAAGTCCTACGTATGCGTTCTCACATCTCTAGTTATTACCAGAGGTAGCAATTAACTGTAGGAATGTTTTAAGAGTGCGACCTCACGTTATGGATTCTTAAAACGTCTTAAAGTTAAATTTCTTTCACTCATTGTAATTATAGTGTCGACATTGCTGTTAATTTTTCCCTAACTGGGGTAGAGCGTCGAAGTTTATCTTTTAAGTTGTCCCTGACTAGATTATCGTGCTGAAAGTTACGTCAGTTTTTCCCTAATTTGATTAGTGTCGAAATTACACTTAATATCTTACCAAACTTGTTTATATCGTCGATTATTTCATTAAACTTTTCCCGATTTTCATTATACCCTCGAGGTTTCTCTATAGTTTTTTCTAACGAGATTAAAGTGTTGAATTTTTACCAGATTTTTCCCAACTTAGTTATAGAGTCAAAATTAGGCTTAATTTTTTCCTAAACTAGGGTTTAGTGTCTAAAGTAGTTTGGTAAGTTTTGCCTCATTTATTCCCTTATTGTGCTTATGGCGTCGAAATTTGTTAGATTATTCACTAACTAGGGATATAGTGTTTTATTTAATTAAATTATTCACTAACTAGGGATATGGTGTTTTATTTAATTAAATTATTCACTAACTAGGGATATGGTGTTTCACTTAATTAAATTATTCACTAACTAGGGATATCGTGTCGAAATTACACAATTAGATTATTCCGTAATATAGACTTTGATGTCAACATTACAGTGAGACTCAACTGTAGCCACACACCACACACACACTTGGGAGAGGAAAAATTAACCCACGAAACTTGAGAGGCTCCGCGACCTGGTGTATCAAAAGAGACGGCTGTTTACTTGGTAAACTCACACCACCTTCTAGTGCCGGGCCTTTGGTGATCAGTAATATCTCCCCTCACTCAGGACCCACGTCATACAACTCAGACATTGACGACGCTAGATGCACTACTGAATATTCTAAGGCCTGTACGTCCTAAGGAATAATAATAATAATAATAATAATAATAATAATAATAATAATACACCAAGACCTTGTTAACAATATTGGGGTCGGAGCGTCCAGGCTTCGTATGTCAAATTATCCTTCCCTGTAAATGGAGAGGCAAGGACACACCAGATTGGCTAACTTGAAGGTAAAGTACAAATATGATATCTATAAAAAGGTTTTCAGAGGTTTTTACGTCAATATTTCACCTTACAGCATAAAAATGAGAATTGACGTCCAAAAATAGGATCTCAAAACTTCATCGAATACTCATACTCCAGATTTTACGCTTATTGAAAGACGAAAGAACCTAAGAACGCACCGGATTGGCTGATGTGAAGCTAAAACAGTAACTTCCAAAATGACGTCAAAATTTCACCGAAACTTTAAGTTAAGTTGATATTTTATCTTAACACAAGTTAGGAGACAAAATGAACGTAGGAAAACCTTTAGGACTCCGGTACCTGTGTCACGTGTATAGTCTTTTGAGGCTACGTGTGACTAAAGAAAACGGGCTTGTGTAAGAGAGAGAGAGAGAGGACAACGGAGACAAGGATATTGAATCGTAAAAACAGGCAGACAGTCTTTTTATAGATGCACGGACAGAAATATGCTGTGAAAGACAGTGAGGCATAAACAGACAGACAGGCAGACGGAGAGAAAACACACAAGACAGATAGAATTCACTACCATTAGGGACAAAACATGCAGGCAGACAGGAGATAAGCAAGCAGAGACAGAATACAGACAGATGCGGACAAAGATACGACAAACAAGACAGATGAATGACAAATACACACAAGACAGAGACAGACGGCAGATAGACAGAAACGTGTCTGATCCGGATGGTGTCAGGCCAGCCGGTGTAGATACAGTTGAGGATATTGATACGGAAAAAACGGGGCAGATAAAGATGCAAACGGAACACTTTATCACAATCGAAAGGGGAAAAAAATATTTCGGGAAAATACACGTGTGCGCGCCCGCGCGCGCAAATGTGTGTGTGTGTGTGTGTGTGTGTGTGTTTGTGTGTGTGTGTGTGTGTGTGTGTGTATGTGTGTGTAAATAGTTGAGAGATATTGAACTCATTTTGTCTCCCACATAAGAAGACAAATGACAATTGACTGTCATTCCCTCAATTCTTGTTCAATTAATTTGAAACTTGACAGTCCTGTATATTGGTCTGATGTGGTCCAAGTAGCTATAAATTTGTTGTATATTATTAAAGGATTGTACTAGATCAGAGGTGAAAATACCCACAAACGTATATTTTCACTTGGTGCTTGGCCATACAAATTAAGATGAAATTTGGTTCAAACACACCATGGTAAAGGCCTTCAACATTGATACCATGGTACAGGGGTCAAAGGTCACCACAAAAATACGATATACACGTATGTGATCTTATTCCACTGTATAATACTAATAAAGACATGTGGGACTAAACTCGTATCTCTTACATTCTTATATTCAGCGCTGGAAATCTTCAAGGGAGAACTCTGCATATCACAATTGCTTCTTGTTTCTGTCAGTTCACTAATATTAACCCCGACAACCACGGTAGCTAACCCAGCGACAATCACAGCGTCCAATTCTGAGACTGTTGATGCCTCTATTGCATTAGAAACATCGTAACTGATAACCTGAGAGTGTGCAGGGTTAGTGTCTGTGTATCGTCTCTACTCACACAGCTTCTATCTCCAAGGACTACATGTTGTTGCTTCTCCCACGTCGCTGTGTGTAAGTGTATCTGTTTTTTTGTTTCATCTGTGATCACCGATTGGACCTGTGCAGCCTGAGTGTATTACTGCCACCAGTTCTCAGCCACTGTCAGACTACCACACCACCACATTACCACACCCGACCACATTATTACAACACCACACTTGTAAATTACCACACTACCACACTACCACATCACCACCAAACTAACAAACGACCAGACCAGCGCATTACCACCGCTACCACGCTATCACACCACCACACCACCTCACTAGCACACTACCACTAGTTCCACACTACCAGACGCACCATCACTATCTCACTACCACCACTACACTTGCAGATTACCACACTACCTGCGGTACCACGTTACCACACCATCACCACACCATCACCACCACCAGCACTACTACCACTACTCTCTTGTACCACCACTACCACACGACCACACCAACATAGAGCATTAGACTATCAAAACTATCACCACCAAAGTACCATGCCAGCAATAGTTCTCAGCCTTATCATTACGTTGTTACACCACCACCACCACAATACCACACCATCATCATCTCTCAGCTACCCAACACACTACACTAACAAAGTACTTCCACCATACACATCAAAAACTACCACTAACCCCACCACCACGACCAGCACACAGTCAAACAACTACCACTACCATACAATACCCCTGGAACATCACCACTACCGTACCAGATCCAGCAACAAGAGCAGCAGTAGACCAGCGGGAGATGAGAGAGAGCGCGGGCGCAGGAGGCAGCGTGTGGGGTCGGTTGGAGTGTGTGTATATGTGTGTGCGCGCGTGTGTGTGTGTGGTGTGTGGCGGTGCAGTTAGCTTACCGCAGTGTGTGGTGCTGGTGGAGAGGTGGGGCGTCTCGCACTCGTCAACGTTCACCCCACATAAACCTAAATTGTGCTGGTTTATACTGGCAGTTAGTTATACACGAAAGAGAAGACATCCGGTATTCTACATTAAAATAGGAAGCTAAACATATTTGAAAAAAAAATTAATGATTTTTGATGGAATATTTGTTTCAGGAAAATGTAAACAGAATTATTTTTAATTTTCCAAGGATAGAAAGGAAATATTTCCCAATTTTCGAGCGAAGAAAATTATCGCCTATGCAAGTCTTGAAGAGAAAATTAAAATACTTGGAAGTTTGTTTATAAATCACAACAATTTGAGAGTTAAATGAAGATGTAATTATTTTAAGATTCTGATCAGGAAATGTGAAAAATATTTTAATGAAAAATATATATTAATAAGTTTCTGAACGGGAAAATACTCGTATATAAATATATAAATATGTTTTATAAGTTAGTGAATGCACTGTATATAGACACCGTGTGTACCTAGGGCGTTATTTACATTCGTGTCATTCATTACTCTGCGTCGCGCGCGCGTGTATGTGTGTGTGTGTGTGTGTGTGTGTGTGTGTGTGTGTGTTAAAATTTGCGAAATCAACAGCTGGGACGGCGCCAACCCAGCTGAATTTGTCTCATAGTAATTCTTATTGTAGTTCTTCCAAATTGTCTGGACATGATTTATGAGTGTCTTCTTCTTCTTCTTCTTCTTCTTCTTCTTCTTCTGTGGAAATAAAAGAGAAAATGTTTGGAAATAAGTTGAACAGAAGTGGAGATAAAATAAAACAATAAGTTGCGAACACAATAGTAGTGGAAACAGAGGAGTTCAGCAAGAAGTGGATGTGGTAAAGATATGAAAGTGGAGATGGGATGATGGAAGAGAGAGGGAGCAGGGGAGGGGGGAGAGGGGGTTGGGGTAGTAGAGGGCCTTCCAGTTAGAGCTCCTCACCTCACCCCCGTGTCATTAGGGTGAGGAGAAAAAATACATCACGGTCAGGTGAATATTATTACCGATCTTATTATTATTATTATTATTATTATTATTATTATTATTATTATTATTATTATTATTAAAGTAAGGGTAAATATTTATGGCTCTCCGTGTTAGCTGATATCGTAAGTGTATGTGTGAGATGATCCTGGGGGCACACACACACACACACACACACACGAGAGAGTTATACCCCCCAGCAACACCTACAGGGCGATAGGCCATAAACACTCCTCAACCAGACCCAGCACAGAGAGAGAAGTGTGTGTGTGTGTGTGTGTGTGTGTGTCACACTAGAATAACCCGTTATAGTGTATCCTTCTTTCCTCACACAGCCAAACTGTGGAATGCTCTGCCTTCTTCTGTGTTTCCATACTCATAGAATGTCTCGCTTAAAAAACTGGTTTTCCGGCATCTTCGTGGTGTAGATTAATATAACCTTTCTCTTTTCTATTTTTTAATTTCTTTCTATTCTTATTTTTTCGCCCCAGGTCCCGTTGCGGGTCGTTCGACCTGTGCCCGGGTGGGCTAATTCCCGTAAAAAAAAAAAAAAAAAAAAAAAAAATTGTTGTCTCCACCAGATGGAAGACGTGAAGGGGGGAACGTTTTGTAATCCCATTTCGAAAGAAAACGTGGAACGCGTGGGAAACGTTTTTGTAATCCCAACTCGAAAGAATACGTGGAGAGGGTAGGGAACGTTTTTGTGATAACCAGTCGCATGGAAACTTGGAAGGAGTTGGCGACATTTTTGTCATCGTCGCTAGAAATAAAACGCGAAGTAGGCAAAGTTTTTGTAATTCACTGGGAAGAAAACTTGGTTGAAGTAGGGAACATTTTTGTAATTCCTTCTTGAAAGAAAACGTGGAAAGTAAGAATGTTTAATGTAATTTGTTTTGGAAAATAAAACCATGTTAAAATATAATACGATTGGAGGTGAGGATAGTAGCAGCGGTGGTGAGTGGGAGAAAATGGTGATCCCGGGAACATTCAGTATGCAAAAACAATTACCAAGGCACAGGTGTGTAGAAGGGTCGCCTAGGTGAGAAGCGAGGCGGCGACAGCTGGAGCCAGACAAACGGGGTCCTGATTCTCAAAGATTATTACATTAGGCCGCACCTCTTAACTGAGGTCTGAAGCCGTTATCTACTTAATTCACCCATTCAGTGATTTACTGGTGATGGACAAAATTATCTATTATTTTGTTCTCTACTGGGTGGAGACGTACTGAGACACTGGCGTGGCATGCACCCCGGGGCAGTAGATATTATGTTCTCTCTTCACTAACCACAGGAGAAATATTAATGTAAGAACCTTTAACAATTCTAGACGTGCTTTGTCCAGGTTTGGTTGTCCAGGCTTATTTTGTTCAATAAATAATAGGTAAGACACTGTTGTTTACTTGTTGGTAAACATCACCTGTGGGTTTGGCGCGTCTAATTGCATCACGAGTGTGTTTTATTAACAGAGGATGTGATGAACTTGCTGATGGGTGGAGTGAGACTTGCTGAGTTTGCAGAGTGGCGAGTCTACTAGCTACTGAACGAAGAGAGAGAGAGAGAGAGAGAGAGAGAGGAACATGGCTGCCTGAGTCAGGACGTGTCGAAGTGCATTGCGTTTCTCACTAATGACAATTTAATTAAAGTTTGACTTTTACTTGTGGGCACTGCCCCGACTTTGTCCCGAGGAGTAGCGCATATTGTATCAGCACGGAAGGATCCTCAGACCCGTGCCATAAAACCCCCGCCAGCACTAACATACAACACCACCCGGCGGTTCCCTCCGTTGCCGCGGCCGCATCTCTGTGACAAACTTATGGAATTTACGCCAGACGGTCGCTCACCCGCCTTATGCTTGCTGTGGCGTCTTTGTTTATCCGCCAACCTAGGGTCTGTGGGAAAATTACAGTGATGATATCCCTCCGCCCACCTGTCCTTGTTAAATCTGATGTTTGGTAGACAACTTTCCATAGGTGAGATTCATTGCAATGTAATTTTATTTTTGGCTTGTTTGATGACAGGGTCTTACAGCATGTGGTGTTTAGCCAGATTGTTAGCCTACGGAATTAGAGTTATAGTTATAGAATCGAGATATTTACTTGCATTTTCCTGTTGCTTTTGTGTTAAACAGAGGTACTGACATTGATATACTGCACACACAATATTTTACTCGAAGAACATGGGTAACAGCTGATAAGGAATACACGTTTGTGGGTGTGGGGGGGATGTGTGTGGAGGGGGGGGGGGTGGTTGCATGTGTACAGGTGACCCTACAGTCGGATTTCCTGCTGTGCCCTTGTGTTAAAAAAAAGAAACTGTCGTGAATACTAATGTTGATAAACAAAGTGGAGACCATCTGTGAGGGTGGGGGTTGTACTACAACCCCCACCCTCACCACTACAACCCCACCTTCACCGCTACAACCCCCACCTTCACCACTACAACCCCCACCCTCACCACTACAACCCCCACCTTCACCACTACAACCCCCACCCTCACCACTACAACCCCCACCCTCACCACTACAACCCCCACCTTCACCACTACAACCCCCACCTTCACCGCTACAACCCCCACCCTCACCACTACAACCCCCACCTTCACCACTACAACCCCCACCCTCACCACTACAACCCCCACCTTCACCACTACAACCCCCACCTTCACCGCTACAACCCCCACCTTCACCACTACAACCCCCACCCTCACCACTTCAACCCCCACCCCCACCATTACCAAAACCACTGTCAACTCAACCACTACTGCCCCCAACACCACCACCGCTACCACCACCATCATTACCTTCCACCACTACCACTACCTACACCATCACTGCCACCACCACAGACCACATCGCCACCACCACCATCATAGTTCACAGCACCAGCCACCATCCACCACCACTGTCCACACTACTGCCCCTACCCCCCTTCACCACTACCACACCACCTGGCCAGTGACGTCACCTCTTCCCTTGTCAGGAACGTTCTGGCCACACTCCAACACTTATGCTACAACACTGTGTTGTTGTGACACTTATGCTTCAACACTGTGTTGTTGTGACACTTATGTTACAATACTGTGTTGTTGTGACACTTATGCTACAACACTGTGTTGTTGTGACACTAATGCTACAACACTGTGTTGTTGTGATACTTATGCTACAACACTGTGTTGTTGTGACTCTCATGCTACAACACTGTGTTGTTGTGACACTTATGCTACAACACTGTGTTGTTGTGACACTTATGCTACAACACTGTGATGTTGTGACACCTATGTTACAACACTGTGTTGTTGTGACATTTATGCTACAACACTGTGTTGTTGTGACATTTATGCTACAACACTGTGTTGTTGTGACACTTATGCTACAACACTGTGTTGTTGTGACACTTATGCTACAACACTGTGTCGTTGTGACACTTATGCTACAACACTGTGTTGTTGTGACACTTATGTTACAACGCTGTGTTGTTGTGACGCTTATGCTACAACACTGTGTTCTTGTGACACTTATGTTACAACACTGTGTTGTTGTGACACTGATGTTTCATCTTGTTGTTGTGACACTAATGTTACAATACTGTGTTGTTGTGACACTGATGGTACATCTTGTTGTGACACTTATGTTACAACACTGTGTTGTTGTGACACTGATGTTACAACACTTTGTTGTTTTGACAATGATGTTACATCTCGTTGTTGTGACACTTATGTTACAACACTGTGCTGTTGTGACACTGATGTTACAACAATGTGTTGTTGTAAAACTTATGTTACAACACTGGTGTTAGAACTTATAACATTGATGTTATTACACTGGTGTCATAATATTGATGTTCCAACACTCTAGTGTATCAACATTGATATTACAAGACTTCTGTAATAGCTTATTAGTATAGACGTTTGTAAAGTTACAATAATGATGTTACACACACTGATGTTTCAACTTTGTTGTTACAACACTGTGATGCTATAAGATTGTGATGTTACAGGACTTTGTTACACCGCTAGTGTTACAATAGTGATGATGCAGCACTTTATTACGCCTCTAATGTTACAATAGTGATGTTGCAGCACTTTGTTACTCCGTTAATGTTACAATAGTGATGTTACATTACTTTGTTACACCGATAATGTTACGATAGTGATGTTACAGCACTTTGTTACACCGCTAATGTTACAGTAGTGATGTTTCAGCACTTTTTTACACCACTATTGTTGCAGTAGTGATGTTGCAGCACTTTGTTACATCGCTAATGTTACAATAGTGATGTTACAGCACTTTTTTACACCACTAATGTTACAGTAGTGATGTTTCAGCACTTTGTTACACCGCTAATGTTACAGTAGTGATGTTGCAGCACTTTGTTACACCGCTAATGTTACAATAGTGATCTTACAGCACTTTGTTACACCGCTGATGTTACAGTAGTGATGTTGCAGCACTTTGTTACATCGCTAATGTTACAGTAGTGATGTTTCAGCACTTTGTTACACCGCTAATGTTACAATAGTGATCTTACAGCACTTTGTTACACCACTAATGTTACAGTAGTGATGTTTCAGCACTTTGTTACACCACTAATGTTACAGTAGTGATGTTTCAGCACTTTGTTACACCGCTAATGTTACAATAATGATGTTACAGCACTTTTTTACACCGCTGATGTTGCAATAATGATGTTACAATATGTGCAACAATGCTGTGTTAATTGTGCTGTTACAACAGCGTGATGCAACAAGAGCGTGATGTTAAAACACTGATGTTACAACACTACAACAACTTCACGCTTCTACACTCACACTCCAATGCTGCTACTCCAAAACAGTCACACTTCAACAACCTCACGCTCCAAAACTGTCACACTTCAACAACCTCACGCTCCAAAACTGTCACACTTCAAGAACCTCACGCTCCAAAACTGTCACACTTCAAGAACCTCACGCTCCAAAACTGTCACATTTCAACAAGCTTACAATCCTCGAACCTCACACTCCAGGACTATTGCTCTCCAACAACAACACACATACCAGCTACCTCACACTTCATCACCGTTACTATCCAACACAACCTTCCCCCAACACTGTCACACTCCAACTGTCACACCTCAAGGTTACATTCCAACACCATCACACTCCAACACTGTCACACTCCTACAATATCACAGTCCAGCGCTCTCACTCCTAACTCTACAGCAGAAAATAATATCCTTCGCCTTCTCGGAGTGAAGCGAGTCTCCCTAAAATACCTGTGGGATTGGACGATTTTGTCAATGAGATAAAATTTTTTGAAGCCAGGATGAGAAGGTATGAGTTACAGACCTGGCGTGTGGCGTGGTCAGGGAAGTGGGGAGGAAGAGTGTGTTAAGGAGGGATAATGGGAGGGGGAGTGTGTTAAGGAGGGATAATGGGAGGGGGAGTGTGTTAAGGAGGGATAATGGGAGGGGGAGTGTGTTAAGGAGGGATAATGGGAGGGGGAGTGTGTTAAGGAGGGATAATGGGAGGGGGAGTGTGTTAAGGAGGGATAATGGGGAGGGGGAGTGTGTTAAGGAGGGATAATGGGGAGGAGAGTGTGTTAAGGAGGGATAATGGGAGGGGGAGTGTGTTAAGGAGGGATAATGGGAGGAAGAGTGTGTTAAGGAGGGATAATGGGAGGGGGAGTGTGTTAAGGAGGGATAATGGGGAGGGGGAGTGTGTTAAGGAGGGATAATGGGGAGGGGGAGTGTGTTAAGGAGGGATAATGGGAGGGGGAGTGTGTTAAGGAGGGATAATGGGAGGGGGAGTGTGTTAAGGAGGGATAATGGGAGGGGGAGTGTGTTAAGGAGGGATAATGGGAGGGGGAGTGTGTTAAGGAGGGATAATGGGAGGGGGAGTGTGTTAAGGAGGGATAATGGGAGGGGGAGTGTGTTAAGGAGGGATAATGGGAGGGGGAGTGTGTTAAGGAGGGATAATGGGAGGGGGAGTGTGTTAAGGAGGGATAATGGGAGGGGGAGTGTGTTAAGGAGGGAGGGATAATGGGAGAGAATAGTATGGGGAGGACAGTTTGTCAAGGAAAAAGGAAGAAGAGAGAGACGGAAAAAAAGGGGAAGATTGAATGTCAAATTAGATGAGCTTAAAAAAAAAAGAGGAACAAGAAAGGAGAAGGTAGTATTAAAGAAGAAAGGAGGAGAGGACAAAGAGGAAGAGGGAGGAGGATAGAGGAGAGATTGATTTTGATTTTGCCGCTTACACCGGCTAGTTTATTGTGTACCCCATGCTCATCCTGTGAACGGTAGCACAAAAGGATTACAGAGTATGTTTTACAAAGGGTCATAATAATTAACCCCCGTTGTCAGGATATTATGGTACTGAATGTTACACAGTATTTCAATTACATTATTTGTTTAGTTCTATACATAAAGGGTAACTTATTCACAACTGCGTGAGTATAGGCGTGTGGGGCAATATGTCTGGCTGCACACGTTGTTATTCACATTTGCGTGAGAAGTATTCAAGCACATTGTGTATTTGGTTCTATACATGAGAACTGATATAGTTACTAAGTGCAAAAAAGTGGATACAATCTTAATATGTCGGCTATCTTGCCATTAGAGATGAAGTGTTGTGCCATTTCACACACAGTGTGCTTGGACCTGTCCCTAGAAGGTTCTATCTTCACACAGTCGAGGACGTAGTGTTCAAGTGTGTGGCCATATGTCTGGCCACACACTTTACATTTAGTCTTGTTTACATCTGCTTGAGGAACGTACTGCCAGAGGTATTTATATCCTAGCCTTAATCTAGCGGTTACAACATCTTGTAATCCAGTGATCTTGTTACTTGCTCCATATACATGTTTCACTTGATACAGCTCATCATGGTAAACTAGGGATCGACTAGTGCCTGTTTGCACTTGTCTACTTGCGTCAAACTCATCAATAAGTTCTCTCCTAATTACAGTTTTAAGGGTTCTTTTTGACAGACCCAAATTGTATTCAACGGTGTCTTTGTTAGAAGCGAGTTTGGCGAGGGCATCAACTCTGTCATGATTTATGAGGTCTATGTGAGAGGTGATCCACAACAGTATGACCTTGACACCCCGGTTAACAAGGTACGCATATTTGTGTCTGGCTTCAGAGACAGGCGCGTGACAACCTGAGTTAAGGGACTCAAGGGCAAGTAGTGAGGATAGAGAGTCAGTGATGATGAGACTGTCAGTAACAGTGGTTTCAATGAATTTAATAGCTGTGAGTATGGCAACTAATTCAGTTTGTAGAGTGGATGCCCAATTGTTAATTCTAAATCCTTTCTCAATTATGTTACCGTCAGGTTGAGTCACAACAATAGCATTTCCATATTTTTGTGGAGGACCATGGGTGGGGGGGGGGGGTCGAGGGGGGTTCTCAAGCTACTTCTCAGGTGCTATATAGGTTCTTGCTTTTATTCTACAGTAAGGTTTCCTACAGGTACAGGTGTTACGGTTACTTGGTGGTTTGGTTAGGGTGACCAAGGGGACGCTTTCTGTATTATTCTAGTCTCACACACAGGTAATAATTACAGGTGTTTTCCGGTACTGGAGGTACTTACTGGTACTTACATTTGTTGGAGGTACTTATACTGTAGGTACTTACAGGTGTTGGAAGTATTTAAAGGTGCCATCAGGTGTAGGAAGTACTAACATGTACTTACAGGTGCTGGAGGTATTTACAGATGTTATAGTTGGTTATTGTAAGGGAACGGTGCTTAAAATATGGCTTTGTGAACGTTTCCTTTTTACTGTATTTTTATGAACGTGTACTTCCTACTGTATTTGTGTTAACGTTTGCTTCCTACTGTATTTTTGTGAATGCTTGCTTCCTACTGTATTTTTATGATCGTGTACTTCCTACTGTATTTGTGTTAACGTTTGCTTCCAACTGTATTTTTGTAAACGTGTACTTCCTACTGTATTTTTGTGAACGCTTGCTTCCTACTGTATTTTTGTGAACGTTTGATTCCTACTATATTTTTGTGTTTGCTGGGTACCTCATAGGAGTTCAGTGTTTGAGTGTAAGTAAAAAAAAATCAAATGACGCGAAATAATGGAAATATCTAGCCATTATGGAAAGCGTAGCCGAACCTTGGAGCATTATTGTGGGGAGCAATATGGAGCACTATGTCGGAGCAATAAGACTGGCGGAGAGTGATGTGTCCCTGCCTTGGTGGTGGTAATGTTGAAATGTCTCTTTATGGCTCCATGGAGGGATATAAAACCCAATGTATTTCACCCGTTTTAAACATTTACTGTTCCCAATGTAAACGTTTATCCATAATGCCTCTCCCCGTATGGGATTCTTGATTTTTTCTTCATGAGAATTTAGAGTTATTGCCCTTGATGTTGTTTTCCCTAAGTTACTCGTGGGAGTGATAGTGATAGACCCCTCCCCCTGACTCGCTATAAAGGCTTAGAGGGAAAAGAAAAAAAAAATGCTTAAAATACGATAATCTCAGACAAGGGCAGATGATGTAGAGAAGGTAATTTGTATAAATGAGACTTGGAAACTCTTGAATGAATATAAATTCGAGGAAATAGTAGAGAATATGGATTACAAAGCACGCTATGGGACTCGAACAGGTATTAATGCTAAAAAGATGATAAACAAGAGATAGGGAGCAAGATAAGAAACTCTAAAACGGGTATAACTGTCAAGAAGAAGAAGTTATTGATAATTAATTTAAGATACAATAATCTCGGGACTGAGATAAGAAGAAATTTCAGATAACTAAGACAACCGGAACCATTTCAATAGTCATAAATCCCAAGAAACAAAAAAAAAAAGACCGAAAGGTAATGAACACAACAATGAGAAGATAAAGGTGATGAAGAAAAAGATGATGATTATGATAAGATTATGTGTTACTGAAGAGGGTACTATGGGTGCCTACTGTACTGTACGTGTGTTGCCACCAGCCCCGTGTGCATCTGAAGGCTCAAGTGCTCGTTTAATTGGTAATTAGTGTGCTGTAATAAACCGGGTCGTAAGGACTCGGGAGTCACACCTGTCGCATGCTAGTTGACCTTCAATTACCTGTTCTGCTGCCTGGTACTGCAATTAGTAGTTATCCGGAGCAAAATCTTCCTTAGTATTAAGTCTGGCAATAGGCTCTCGATGGTTTTTCATTGGATAAAGTGTATTGTCCTATTCACAAAAAAAAAAAATAACAAATAAATATTAATGGTTCTGGCGACCCTGTTTGGGCTCCTGATCATCAAGAATGACCGAAAGATTCGACCTTTAACCTCCCTCAACCAGTCACGAGGATCTTCCAAGGGTAGCCCTCAAAAACTTGAGTTTATACAGTATATTAAAGGCAATACCGTAAAGCATATAAAGGGTAGAGTAGTAATTCTCCATAGTGATAGTTTGACCTCGGGGTGTTCAGAGACTAGTCTCCACCACGTCCTGACTACATGTTTACATTACTGGGTTATTTATAATCTTCTCCTCATTGTTATTATTATTATTATTATTATTATTATTATTATTATTATTATTAATGTTGTTGTTGTTGTTATTCTTTCATTGGGTAAATGTAACTCAGGTGCTCTCAAAATAGTTGGATTCTCACCTTTTACGAGGTGGGTGTGAACTCAATTTGTAAATGGCCTTAATTCTTCTGTTCGTGCATAATGTATGATGCTCTGTCTATTTTTTGAGCTAACAGCGGCGCCCAAAACTGACAAATTTTGGCTTTAAAGTTACCCACGGTATCATTTCTAGTGTTTTAAATGGAATTGGATTAATCTTTGAGAGTTGCAGATCGATGGAGATTCATTAAAGGGTAACACAATAAATATTAAAAAAAAATCAGCGTTTTGGCGGTGGGCTCGGGTAGGCAGAAATGACCTGACATGAGGACGAATGGATATGAATAATAATGCTTCAGAATAGGTATCCATTTAAAGATATAATTTGTTATCTAAGAAGTACAGTCACCTACAAACAAAAGTTCTTGTGAATCCGAAGCATTTATGGACAGAATAATGCATCGGTGTTTACTGCTTCGGATTCACGAGTCAGAATCTCGGGCGACTGTACCCTAAAGCCCCAGCAGACAGCACAGTTCAACAAGAGTCATCTCCAATCAGGAATTTCAGTCTTTTTTTGCAGATCTTCATATTCGTGCGTGGGTCAGTTTTTTTTATTGTTTTTTTAGCTTAGTTGAAAATAAAAAAAACGAACCTTGTTATTTTTAAGTCTCGGTTATGACTCCCCAAAGATTTAGTTCAAACGTTTGTGTAGAAACTTTAAATGAGTTAGATATGTTCTTAATGAACGCTTTGGTTAACGTCAGAACTTTGGAGATTTCTTGGCTCAATTTTTTCAAAGTTCGTACACTGGATTGTTCATCTAACTGGAGATGTGAAACTAATCTACAGTAACTGGCTTTCGTAAGCTATGGTACAAAGATGGCGGCCAAAATGGTTCATATATTACTCTGAGACTGCCATAACTAAATGGGGTTTCTTACCCCCGACTAAGGGTATAAAAAGTCATATGAAAAATTTGGGGAGTTGTGACTTTAGACACTAGAACAAGACAGACTTTGTCCTCGTAGGGAAGTTAACTGACTCCAACTTATCGGAGTTGATATCAGATAGAAAGATTTTTACATGTTTGATAATATCGTTGGTTGTGTCCGGCCCTCTGAGCTACAAGAACATTGGCAAACTAAATTCCACTCTTCGTCGATTCTTTTATGGTCTTGATGTTGGAGTATTTACACTATGGACCAACGATCGGCCAGATTGATCGATTCAGTTGAAGTCTGGGTAAGTGTAGCGTGCTCGGGGTAAAACAACCTTGGTCACAAACTACACCAGGGTCAATTCTTGTCTGTTACCTAACGTGACGTAACGTGACACAAAATAACGTAACGTAACCTAACCCAGCCTAACCTAATATAACATGACATACCCAATTGAACATTAAGGGTTAAACTATTATTTACCCCTGGGTATAAGCTGGCCTGAGTTAAATACATCCGATCTTTTACACCGACTAAATTTTTCCTAAAATATAATATAATCTCCATTTATCTGAAGACAGAAATATTGTATTAACCTGATCTTGTAAGCGATCTCCTCAACACTTGTACTCTCCTCACCACCATAAGTTAACCCGTCTGTTTAACGGCCAGTGGTACTTAAATATCCACCCCAGCTCCAGGCTATGTTGTTAATATTACAGGATATTACTCTTGTAATTGCATAGTTACATAATGGAATAATTTTCCTTATAATTAAAAGTAATGATAATTATGTCTCCCCCATAAGGGAAAGAGATTGTACTGGGCTAATTAACTTGAAACTTGGCAGTTCTGTCCCGTGGTATAATATGCCCAGACGCCTTCTTATCGTTTTATGTTTTGCGTTTTAAGATTATTATGGAGTCAAAAGTCATACAACCCTAAAACATACGGTATAATTTCAGCTGCTGTTCGGTCATATATGAGCAATTAAGATGAAAGGTGTCACAGCTATACCAGGTTGTGGCCCTACAGCAATACTAAATTTCTGGGGTTAATGACCTCCACAAATGCAGTTATGGGTTTGCAACATTATAGCCCGGAACAAGTCATCTACAGCTGATTAGCAGAGACAGTACATTCGTTGACCGTTGTGGTCCTCCTTATATTAAGATTGACTTCTGAGAATGAGTCTCTCATGCCACTGTATTCCATAATACAATTGCTGAAATAGTTATACTTACCTGTATGTCTGAATGTATGTCTGTCTATCTCCTTGCTTACTTACCTGATTGTCTGCCTGCCCGCCTACCTTCCTATCTGTGTATGTGCGTGTATGTGAATCACCAATACATCTTGCTCGCCACGCCTCTCACGAATAACACCGCTCCCTAGAGATACATTTCCATAATGCGTGGGAAGCGAACCCTGTCAGGTACATGGTCGTAATGTGTAAAGCATTTCTATAATGTATGAGATATTCCCATAATGTATGAGGTATTCCTATAATGTATGAGGCATTTGCATAATGTATGAGGCATTCCCATAGTGTATTAGGTATTCCCATAATGTATGAGGCATCTCCATAATATATTGGGTATTTCCATAATGTATAATATATTTTCATAATGTATTAAACATTTCCGTAATGTATGATATAATTTCCATAATGTATGTATTATGTATTTCTATGATCTTGAGACAGTTCCAGAGATATTTCTATAATGCGTGAGACACATTTATATCAATGTGTGAGGGCAAGACAGAAAGCTCACAAAGACATGTTTATTGAGAGAGAGAGAGAGAGAGAGAGAGAGAGAGAGAGAGAGGGAGAGAGAGAGAGAGAGAGAGAGAGAGAGAGAGAGAGAGAGTCACAGTTTATTCCAGGGAATGTGCGTCATGAAGGCACCGCCCCCCCCCCCCCCCCCCCCCAAATGTGACGTATATATATGCCATTAGCTTTAAATGCCTCCACAAACACCATTAATTAGTTGGTTTAGTGAGGCAGTCGCCCTGTGCTAACAAGCGGACGACTGAACCGACAGTGAAATACTGATTATATATATTTTATCGTTATGGTATCCTGGATAATGATACGGACGGAGTGGTAACAGTAATATTGGTGGTAATGATAATGATAATGATAATAATAATCATACTTATTATAATATAGCCTAAAGGTGTTTAATACTATAATAATAAAGCGAGGAACGTTATAGTAATAATAATAATAATAAGGTGAACAAGAACTAGCACAGGTTGGTCAGCGTCAGTCATGCAGTCAGTCGGTCAGTCAGTTAATCACTCAGTAGGGGTCGGCTTTTTTAAAGTTTTTGACGCAGTAAATAAAAGTCTGCTACAGATTTGAAAAAAAGTTGATGACGATTTTTCATTGATTTATTTGAGTATATGATTTACAATATATTTTTATCATTTGACTGTAGTGACATTTTTTTATTAGTTAATAAACATTTTAGACAATCTGTTTAAACATCTTGTAGCCAGTTGATAAAATGTCTGTTAATCACGCACGTTAACATCGTTAAACAATCAGTTAATCATATTTTAATCAGTTAAAATGACATCATTAATCGGGCATCTTTGTGGTGTAGATTAACATACTCTTTCTTCTCTAATTTTAACTCTCTTCTTTTTTTCGCCCCCTAGGCCTCGTTGTGGGTCGGATGGCCAGTGCCCGGGTGGGCTATTCCCCATAACAATAATGTTATATACCTTATTGTTTTAATTAAGCATATTTTAATAATGTAATTTAACATTTGTTAATCACAAATAATCGCAACCTTAATATTTTAGTAATTTAAATAAATATTTTTGATAATTTAATATAACACTTTCGCATGTTTTAATTCAACTTTTTTTTAATCCTATACTTATAAAAAAAATAATGTTTTAATTTAACAACTTTTAGTAGTTTAATTTACATCTTTTGTCATGTTTAAAACCGTGTCCACATCCAGTAACATATTATACTGTATATCAATGTTGCCAACAAGTTATAATTATAAAATATTATATAAAAATTTTTATCTAACAATTCCGTCAACACCACGTCAATGTCATGGAAGACAAACATCCTTAACATAGCTAAGGCCACCTCCCGAAGGTTGGGAGTGCTGTACAGATGCCGTAGCTCCTTCACTCCTGAGCCGTTGCTCCAAGTTTATAAGGGATTCATTCGTCCTAACTTGGAGTACTGCTCTCATATCTGGGGTGGCTCTTCTTCTGTCCAGCTGTTAGATAGGGTGGAATCAAAGGTATTTCGTCTTATTAACTCTCCTCCTTTAGTTGACAATCTTTCTTCCCTTTTCTTCGCCGCAATGTTGCTTCACTCTCTCTCTTTTACAGGTACTTTATCAGACAATGTTCGGTGGATTTGGCATCCTGTGTACCGCCGGCAAGGCCGTGGGCTCGTAACACACGTCTTGCCCGCGGTGCCCACCGTTTCTGTGTGGATGTCGGTCACACTAGAATAACTCGTTAACGTATACATTCTTCTTTCCTCACGTAGCCAAACTGTGGAATGCTCTGCCTTCTTCTGTGTTTCCATACTTATACAATCTGTCTCACTTTAAAAAGCTGGTTTTTCGGCATTTTCGTGGTGTAGATTAACACAGTATAACCTTTTTCTTCTTTATTTTTAATTTCTTTCCGTTCTTATTTTTTCGCCCCCTAGGCCCCGTTGTGGGTCGCTCGACCTGTACCCGGGTGGACTAATTCCCGTAAAAAAAAAAAAAAAAAAAAGCACGCGAGGCGAGAAGATAATACAGTGCTACGGATCTTTTGGAAGATTTGAAACGTGACGACGTGATCCCCCGAGTGGTGAAATACGATGGCATGGAAGTTTCAAAAACCTTGTGAGGATGTTGAGTTCTGGCTTTGAACAATTGGTTTCTGAAATTGGGGATAGAATTGGAAAAAGAGACACGTTCTAGAGATGCCATTCCAGTCAGAGAACGATTGCTATAACTTTAAGATTTTTAGCCTCTGGAGATTCCTACCATAGCCTTATGTATTTATTTAAAGGTTATGAACCCCTGTGTTTGGACGCAATTATATCATGTTATATAACAAGTTATGTAACATCCTTTGATCCATCCGACCTCAAACGGATAACATCTAACATGTTATAAACCTTGATATTGTTACGACCCTTCTTTCGCTGCTTATCCAGCTTCCACCACTGGTTACCAGCGGCCAGGGTCCTATATACTGAAGCAGTAGATATATCACAAGTGTCGTCGAATTTCCACTGGCTGTGCCGCCCGTCTCCGGTAATTTCCTGACGATCGGTATCAGTGTACAGACAAGCAACAGGCAGGTAGATTTCCACCAGGTCACAGGAACACACTTGTACACTGTAGTCTTCTTTAATAAGCATTGATTCTTCACAACACTGTTCACAGGATAATGTCTTCACAGTTGGACTTCACTTCGAATATAAAGTCAGCACACTACCAATTACAATTCCATAGTCATTTAATTTTTATATTGTTCACAACAATTCCACAACACTTGAACAACAATTATCTTCAGTTGCTCTACTAGGCTTGTTCTTTACACTCTGAGCAGAAATGGTCGACTGACTTCTATGAAGTGTTTTGGGGATTACTGGCCACTTCGCCGTTAGGCTATTTCGGCCGAAGCTGTTTGTTTGCAGTCATTTTCTTTGGACTTCTTCCGTTTGTTCTTCTTTTTACTTTTCAATTGTCATTCTTCTTCTTGGTCTTGTTCTGGTATATTCTCGTAAACGTCTAAAAACGGTGATAATGTTAATCTTAATATATCGTTTTCTTCGGTCTTGTTTAATTCAGGCTTCTTTTCTGTGGTCTTGTTGGGGTCTTGATTTTTCTTTTCTGTGGTCCTGTTGGGGTCTTGATTCTTCTTTTCTTCGGTCTTCACTACAAGAAGAGCCTCCTTGTAGCTCAGTTTTTTCTTGCTTCGCAGCTTAGCCACCCTACACTCCTCCCTCCACTTGGGACACTCCCGGTCGGAGGAGGAGTGAGGGCCACCACAAGCTGCACATTTCTTGGCGGCCGCCGAGCAGTTGGTGTGCTGGCGCCTGAGTGTCCCGCACCTGCAACAGACCTCCCGAGCACGACACTTCCCCGCCAGATGGCCATACCTCTGGCATTTGTAACATCTTGTTGGTCTGCTTTCATACGGTCTTACTGGGATGTTCTCCCATCCCAGCAAAACGGTGCTTGGTAGCTTCTTGGGGTAGCCAACCAGTGCAGTTGCACTGGTCAGCTTCCATACTATTGAGAGCTGGTCACTGATCAGCTCGGCCAGTTCTTCTTTTTCAAGGTGTTCTATCTTGGTGTGGCAGATGACTCCCAACACCAAGTTGTCCTCTGTGCCAGCTTCCACTAGTATCTGGATACCGTTAATTTCTGTTATGTTGGCTATTTGCTGGGCCTGTCCCCATTCCGCGGACGACCCTTGTCACCCCCCTGACTCCTGAGGAGTCAAAAAACTTCCTCAGGACAAGGAGGTTTAGTTGCTTGCGCGAAGGGCATGTGACTGGGAACAGTCTTACGATCTTCGCCTGGTCACAGGTCACCATCGTCAGGTTCACGTAGTACCTCGGGAGCAGAGAAGATTTTGCCTCGCCGAGGTGCAGTTCTCAGATGACTTCTATGCCGCTCGCCGGTGTTATATACAGTACGTCTCGGCAGATGCCTCTAGCACCACTCAGACACGCCTAGAACGTTTTACTCTGATCGAGGCTTGCAATAATAAGTAAATCATAACAAAAATGATGCAATACATTCTAGAATAATCTTACATAAATAATACATAAAATATATACAAGAAAATTTCCCCAAATTTGCCAAAATAACTGCTGTTTGGGACAGAAAAGGTACTTTACAAACATTATAATACCCAATTATGCCTCGGCATAACAATATTTTGTTATATAACATGAAATTTAACTAAATATTCTCGAACATGTTACATAACCTTGTTAAAACGCGTGTTATATTGCAAGTGTGGACGCGACTTAAATGTAACAACTTTTAATCTCTAAATTCATAACACCCTTTTTCATGTCTAAATGTAACAACTCTCAATCCCTTAAATTATAACACTTCATCCTTGTCATAAATGTGCTGGTCACTATTTTAACACTGACGTCATCAACTCTTCTTGTTCGACAAACGATTCCGTCAACACTGAATGTTATAATGTTATTATTATGTTTCAACAACCAGGGTCTTTAAGCACGTAACAAGCTTCGTAATGCACTAATCCAACAACAATAAACTATTATAAGAGATAAAACTCTTTTGCCGACTCATAGCCCCACAGGTTTGAAAACAGATAGCCAGATATTCCTTTCAAGTCTCGTACTGTATTTATTTAATTGAGTATAATTATAGTTTTATAGTTTTTGTGTTTATTCTTTTTTGGAATTTTAAATTTATTTTTTTATTTCCTCTCGTTTGTTTTTATTTATTTTTATTAAGCACCATTTTTTTATAACATTTCTCGTATTTCGCTGTTTTGTATTTTACTTTTAACTTGTTTTCCTTTTGATAGATTTCGAGTTATGTATTTTGCTCTTTCGTAATTTTACTCCTGTAATTTATAATTTATCGTACAGTACAGGAGACTCAGTTCGTAAGCGTTACCATGAAGGTGTGAGTTGACGTCCCGAAGAGGAAGATGCTGGTATTAGGGCGTTGAATATAATTACTGTTTAAGGTCTCTGCACGCCAACCACTACAAATCAGCACCACCACTACCAACACAAACCACCGCCACCACAAATCACTACCGCCATAAACCACCACCACCACCACCACCACAACCAACAACAGCAACACTTACAATTGCTCCTCCTCACACACACATTATACTTCCCACCAGTAGGCACCAAGACGACAAGTCTCAACATACACCAACTTCATCACATAATTCCACATTAACAAGCCAAGCGTCACCACCACCAATACTACACATTAGGGTGTGTCAATTTAGGGGGTGAACTGGCTAAATTGAAAATCGAGTAATTTGGTAGCAATTTATTGTAGTCTTTAAGCATGCAAAACAATATTCTGGCATAATTTCTTTTTTTATAATAAGTCCTACCTACATCAAATGGATTTTTAAATGTACATATTTGTGAATTTATAACATAACCAGCGTTTGCACACATGTTACTGTTTCAAGTTTCAAATTATTATATTTTATTATCCGTAGTCTATTTGAAAGTAACCAATGCCTTCATACTCTCTTTGCTTTGGTTTCTTGTCATCAGTAGTCTGCTTGCTATTTGTGCTTTGATGTAACCTTCTCGCCTCTCGTGGCTGTAAACATGGCCCGCTGCTTCTGTGACCATTTTCACACATCTCTCCACACTTTGAGTGTGGGAAGGCCACTTCGGCACCTGCATTGGAGTCTCTTTAAGGTTTCTCAATTCTTGGCTAGTTAGACTTGTTGTCAATGGTGGCTCTAAGACTTCCAAACTCAAGTCAACCAATTCTGACAATTTGGTGGCATTGACGTTTATTGGGGGAACTTTTCTTGAATGAAACGAACAGTCTCCCAACTGGTCGTCATCTATTAGCGTTCCTCTAATCTTTAGAATGACTTCTACAGCCTCGGTTCGGAGATTGGTACATTGACTGCAAAGCATTGCTTGCAAAACTGCTTCTGATCGAGCATACCAAGCGGACCTTCTTGCCACAGGTAACACGATGTCCCTCACTACCTTCCTCTGTGTTCTTACTAGCTGCAATTGAAACAAAAGGTGATTGGGCCCATCCACCCACATAGGATTAAGTTTCACACTAAACCACTGGGGAAGATAAACTCCAATAATAAATTCAACAATTAACCTCAAATTCTTCAGCACTTTGCCCTTCAATTCGTGTTTGGAAATCCAAATCCTGCAGAAACGAAGAGCTGTAGTTAACCAACGGCTGTGACTGACAGGTCCAATCTCCAAGAGAGCCAATGACTGAGGCACTTCTCCTGATCTTATTGCTTGGGCAATACGATAAGCATAGGATTGATCTGTGCTGAGATCTTTGATGACTCCTTCAGACAACGCCGGAAGGGGAGGGCCAACTTCGACCTTTGGAAAGGTTGTATTTATTTCTAGTTGTGTTGCTTCATCCAGCATGATGCCAAGGGGACCTGACCACTTGTTGTTGCTCTTTGTAGGACCATCAAGTTCCTGGATGAGATGACGAAGAGGTAGCTCGCCTGTATGTAAATCACATACAATCCAAACAAGTCTTCTTCCTAGTTTTTTCTCTAAATGCGTCATTACACCCCCCTGCCATCCGGTGTTCACTGCAGTTGAATCTCCACCAACAGCCTGCAGTGAACTGCCAAGTCCTCTCTCCTGAACCCAACATAAAATATGATCAGCAATGACCTCTGCATGTTTCTTCCCTTCTACTTCAGTTTCGGGAGCAAAGTGAAACAAAAACCGACCACCAGGCTCAGAACAGACAGAGTAGTGTTCTTCTTTGATGAGACCTGGAAACTTTCTGTTCACTCCCTCTACTTCTAGCAAAACTTTTGTGTCATCTATTCTTCCATCAAACAAAAGACAGGAGAGCCCTCCCTCGCTTAAATCTTTTTCATGCTGATCAGATATTTCCTTCATTATTTTTTCTTGTGCTCTTCTAATTTTATTATGATCTATCACCAAAGATACATCCTCTCGGCTGATGAGGCCTGCATCTATCCAAGCGGCAGTTGCAATTTCTGCAGCCTCACGAAGTCCAGCATGGTGGCGAATACTAGCTAAAGCAATGTTTGAAATATTTCTTGTGTTGTATTTCATTTTCTTTGGTAAAGGTTCAGATGGCTCTTTGGAACTATCATCTGATGTTGCTTCCTGTTCATCAGAAGAACTATCAAAGAAGTGATAAACATCTTGACACAGCTCTTCCTCTCTTTGGATGGCTTCTTCACTCTTCATTTTCTTCTTCTGTTCCCTCTCTCGGATTTGTTCTCTCTTCTTGGCATTAGCAATCTGCTTCTTTGTTTCTGAATAATCTATTGAACCCATTTGCATACTTCCTTGGCCTTCTGCCTTTGTCCTCTGTGCCTTCATAAATTCAAGCTCTAAAACAGGGATCTTCTTTTCACGAGGACAACCACAATCAATGTGGGAATTATTTTCTCTCTTACCTGAGTGAGAACAGTTGGATTCAGAACATAATTGTATGGAGCACTTGCAGGTCAAAATGTCAAACAGAGTATCAAGTGTGTGCAGAAATTCATTTTTCCTGGCCAAGTTTCCTTTACCAAGTGATGTTTCAACTGCTTTGTGCCATAATTTCGTTAGTTTTAGCTCAATAGTTCGACACTGATTAATCACAGGTGGTTTGAATAGTGCATTAGCTTTTGTCCATTGGTGCAGAAGAGGGACTATCATGTCATTTATGAGTTCTTTATCTGTATAGTTCCTTCTGTCCTTTGCATTTTTTTCTCGAAGGAGTAACCCTAATCTTAGCATGTCTCTCACTGTTGGAAGTTCTGATACAGGAAGCTCCTTCCCTTTACCAACTAGCAGGCTCAAGTGGGTTGACAACTGACTTCTTGTCTTCAATTTTGACATCTTCACACTATCTGACAAATAGAAAAATATTTCAATGTTTCATAATTCAATTGTTGTTTCAAAAAATATCAATTTGTTTATCAAAAATGCTGTAACAGAAATAACATAATAATTTCTTAGAACATAATGTTTTATACAATGATATAAGTAACTGCGACAATCAATATGCCCTACTTACAATAATTAAAATGTAGAATTCGTCTGGTAGAGTAGGTGCAAGTGCAATGAGAGCAAACCACCGTCTATGATATCTAGAAGGAGAGTGAGCTGGGCGCCTTATCCTCACGCTTGGTACAAGTCAAAACAAGAATTAAACTGTCCCACACGGAGAGCCTGTTCATGTTCATGTTCTGACATGCATATTGTACACAAGCTATAGAACCATAAAATACTCCATAATCCATATGCTTACATGAGATTAGTTAATATCAAGTGAATAATTCTAATCACGTCTCATTAATTTGTTGAAATACTGATATTTGAAACTTTAAGGTATAATTGATGTAGGTGAGGGTTATTTCAATTCATTTTTGTTTGCTAATCTCAAGTTTAGACATAAAGAGGCACAATATTTTGACTACCAAATTTGATTTTTAACATGTTGACAAAATTGACACACCCTACTACACATCATCATCCTAAACACTAACACCTTCTCCACCCACTCAACATCAACACATTAACAAGTAAACGCTACAACACACACTTACCACCCTTCCAAACGGACTATCAAACTCTCTCTCTCTCTCTCTCTCTCTCTCTCTCTCTCTCTCTCTCTCTCTCTCTCCTGTATACTTCTCCAAGTCAGGTCGCGTCGAACATTTTTTTATTTATTTTTTACAACCAGTCCACTTTTTTGTAACAAACTAATAACAAATAATTAAACTCGAGCATAATAACATTAGCGTCTTCACTATTCCTGTCATACCTTTTTGCAGGTTCTTAGTGAGATAGGGTGGGAAAACTTTGTTGAACACCTAACTTTTTTCTTTTGCTCCTCGACTCATTACAATTCACCAACGGGTACTTCTGCTTTATGGATGAACCTGACTTGGGAAGTTTGCAAATGAGTTCCGATGCAGCTGTGTATTTGACGAGAAATTTTGTTGGTGTTGTATTCCAGTGACCAGATAAATTATGGGGTAGTAGTGTTATCTATGATGGTCGTGTGTGTGTGTGTGTGTGTGTGTGAGACTGGGCGGGAGAGAGGCGCCTGCTGGAGTGTTGACAAGCAATCAGCTGATGGGTTACGAGATCAGCTGAGAGAGAGGGAGGGAGAGTCAGGTGTTGGTTTTCCCTCTCTCCCCCTGGCCAGGTGTCACATGGTGGATCGACACTGATGGTAATAGGGTTAAGTCTCTATCTCTCACTTTCCTTCTCCCCATCTCTCTCTTTCTCTCCCTCTCGAGTTCACTTTCTCCCTCCCTTCTTCCTACTGTATTTCTTTCTTTCACTTTCGCAACAATTTCCCTAACTCTCCTTTCCTGCTCACTCCCTTCCCTGTATGATAGTTGGGTGGATAGTTAGATAGCTTGGCAGTTCGATAGAGAGATTGATATTTTTATAGACAGATTAATAGTTCGATAGAAAGGTAGAGTAATAGTGAGATAGAAGGATAAATGGATGCTTAGCTATATAGTCAGAATAATCGACGTCTTGGTTGAAAAATACATGAGCAGACGAAAATTTAGATTAATGAACAAGTAGAAGGAAAGACAGGTACAGCAGTTCGATATAGAGATAAATTCAACAGACAGGTAGACAGGAAGCAAAGACACATGACTGGAAAGAAAGACACACATACTGGTAAAAGAAATACACGCACATATATGTACGAAAAAAGTAAGAAAGTAAGAAAGAAAGAATGAAATACACTCACAAAATCACAGTAATAAGGTAATAACGGGGTAAGATTTCGTTCGGGTGGAAAAGATACACCAGTGGGATGGTTACGCTGGCACGACGCTGGACACGAGTGCCGCCACATTGTCACAAGTTAATGGAAAAGTTAAGCTGGCTGCCAGACTTGTGGTAGAGGACCTCCTGCCGCTGTTGTCTATTTGGTGGTGGTGTAGTAGGGGGTTGTTGGTCCTTGTTGTCCTGGTGGGTTTCTGTTTTGGCCTTTTTTTGTGGCCTTGAGCTTCAGTTGTTGTTGTGGCTCCTTGTTTCAGTGAGCTTGTATTGTGGTTGTTGTGGCTCTGTGTTTCAGTGAGCTTGTGTTGTGGTTGTTGTGGCTCTGTGTTTCAGTGAGCTTGTGTTGTGGTTGCTGTGGCTCTGTGTTTCAGTGAGCTTGTGTTGTGGTTGATGTGGCTCTGTGTTTCAGTGAGCTTGTGTTGTGGTTGTTGTGGCTCTGTGTTTCAGTGAGCTTGTGTTGTGGTTGTTGTGACTCTGTGTTTCAGTGAGCTTGTGTTGTGGTTGTTGTGGCTCTGTGTTTCAGTGAGCTTGTGTTGTGGTTGTTGTGGCTCTGTGTTTCAGTGAGCTTGTGTTGTGGTTGTTGTGGCTCTGTGTTTCAGTGAGCTTGTGTTGTGGTTGTTGTGGCTCCGTGTTTCAGTGAGCTTGTGTTGTGGTTGTTGTGGCTCTGTGTTTCAGTGAGCTTGTGTTGTGGTTGTTGTGGCTCTGTGTTTCAGTGAGCTTGTGTTGTGGTTGTTGTGGCTCTGTGTTTCAGTGAGCTTGTGTTGTGGTTGTTGTGGCTCTGTGTTTCAGTAAGCTTGTGTTGTGGTTGTTGTGGCTCTGTGTTTCAGTGAGCTTGTGTTGTGGTTTGTTAATCTAATATCTGTTGTTGTTGTTGTTGTTGTTATAGCTAATTATCATCGTTATTCTTGGCCATGAGTTAATGTATTTAGATTGCATTATCATTATTGTAGTGTTGTTGTTTCTGAATAAGTTGTTGTTGTTCATGGTCACTATTAACTTCAGTTGGCGTCTGGTGGGGCTAGTTTAGGTTGTGGCTTGTTGAGTGTCAGTGATCTGTCAGCCTTAAGGTTCATATGTGTCGTACTCAACTAGAACAATGACACTCCACATTAGCATAAATTCAATTAAATGTACAGTTGTTTTGAATGTATTTTTTAATTTATCTGATATTTTGCTTGTTTCCTGTACTGATGGAAGGAAATGGGAAGGGTATATGATAACTGGGGGAATGAAGGAGGCAGGAGGAAACCTTTCTTACCATTGGTGGTGTTAAAGAATTGGGAGGAAACGAAGAAAATGAGAAGGAAATGTGATGATTGAGAGAATGAGATAAGGCCTTTTATTCGCCATAAATGTTTTACAAATAGGAATAACTGATGGAGTAAGGAAGAAATGTGATAATTAAGGGAGTGAGGAAAAATGTGATAATTAATGTGCCCTATACACGTTCTGGTAACTTAAAAATATTACCTCGACACCATCATCACTACTGGTGTATCCGAGAGATGATGGTTATCCTGCGTCAGGTGTGTCCATCAGAATTATAGGAAAGATGTTATACAGAAAATTTCTATTCAATTTGAGTTCATTAACCTCCGTAACGTAAACAAGGCCGGACAACATGAGTGATGGTGCTAACAAGACACACACACACACACACACACACACACACACACACAGTACAAATCAGTGACCTTCATATTCATATTTGACCTTGCCGCCCCTGAAGGAGAAGTTCATGGTAGTTTCTCATGATAAAAGAAGAAAGTCAAGTGAACAAATATCGTAGGCAAACAGACGGACACAAATATTTGTCTCATCGTTTCTACGGACGATAACGAAAGAGAAATATGTTAATTTGTATCGCTTGTATCTTAACACAAGAAAGAGTATCATGCGTCCCCCACTCCCGCCCGGTTTCACCTTTTATTTTAAATGAGAATGGCAAGAAAGACGGTGTTTTTATGAGGAGACAGTGGAGTAGCGAGTGGCCATTCGTTAAAATCGCCCACGCAACACACACAGTTTGCAAAGGGAAACTCAACCAGCTAACATGTCCAGCTGCTCACAGCAGGTCTCCTCAGAGGAGAAAATATATGGTTATATAGTTTTTGTAAACACCTCGCGTTAAAATCATACACAAATCTGATAGGGATCAACACACCGGTGTAGTTCCCCTCAAGAGAGAGCGGAGGAAATATCATTTCTTTAGACTGGAATTCAATTTGAACCTTAAAATTTACGAGGGATTCAATTTCCGTTCAATACAGAGAAAGAGTAAAACTACAAAGGAACCACCTCTGCTGAGATGACGTGAAGCAGAACCCTGATTACACATTCCATAGTTTCTTAAAAAGCTTTCAAAATAAGTGTACTTTCAACCTACGAATAGGTCTCCCTGATAATGGCACCTCGTCTCCATACTGTTGTTGGTATAAACTGGATATTTTATTGTAAATAAAACAGGAAATACCTGAATAATTCAAACACAATGAATAAGTCTACCTGACATAGGCACCTCGTCTACATAATTGTCGATACAGGCCAGTTCTAATATATGTGTAATCAAAATATATGGATTACTCTGGTTACTGTCATTCAAGTCGCCATACAGGTATTGATATAAGTTGGTTCTTACATCTATATTAAATTGGCATTGTATTCGTTCTTTAAGCACGTGCTAATAAAAACTGCAAATATAGGGATATTCATATAAATTATCTCAACTCGTCACTACAGTATATATGAACTCTACACCTCTGAGTACGTTACTCTAATACAGTCACACGCTCAGGCTGGATTCGGTACTCTCGAAGGTTTCCATGTTAAAGTGTTCCACCTAACTGAATATAAGAGACAGCGTTTAACTGGTTTATTTAAACAGCGACTTGAAAGATAACAAAAGAAAATGGCGCTGTAATTGCAAAGGCTCTACCGTAATTAAATGGTTCGAGACGAAAAGTTAGAAGGGGAGACGTTTGACGTACGAAACTTTAAATATCTGGACCCTATGTTTTGTGGCACGGGCTCCACTATGGTGCCACCTTCACTATGGCACTATCACTATTAAGTTATCTTCACTGTGACACCACCTTTACCATGGCACTATCTCTATTATGGCAATTATTTACTATGACGCCAGCTACCCATTGGTACCACCTTCGCTCTGTCATTTCTTTTACGGCACCACCCTCACTATAGCACCATCACCACTATGGCACCACACTTATTGTGGCACCACCTTCACTATGGCAGCGTGAGGCTCCTAATTGATTTAAATACTTCGACGGTCATGAATATTCCACCAGGTCCTACGTGGTCCCTGTTGGCGCCTCTCCTCTCCTCCTCTTCCTCCCCTCTCTTGTTCTCTCTCCTTCCTCCTCTCACCTCTTTTTTCCCTATTTCTCCTTCTTATTCTTCCTCCCGTCTCCATTTCTTCCTCCCCTACCTTCTTCCTCCTCCCCTCCCTTATTCTCCCCCCTTTCCTTTTCTCCCCACTCACCTTTTCTTCTCACCTATACTCTTCCCATTCTTCCTCCCATCTATATTTTTTTCCCTTTCTCCTCTCCCCTCTTCTCCCTTTCCCTTCCTCCTTTCTCCTCCTACTTCCTCTCACCTCCTCTCTTTTCCTTCCTCCTCTCACCTCGACTTTTCTCTTTCTTTTCCTCCCTTCTTTTCTTTCCTCCCCCACCTATCCTTCTTCCTCCCTTCCCCACTTCTATATCCTCCCTTTCCTTCTTCCTTCTCCTTCCTCTCCTCTTCTCACCTTGCCTTTCCTCCTCTCACCACTTCATTCCTCCTTTTCTTCCTCTCATCCATTTATCCCACCCCCTTTCAACTCCTCCCTTCCTCACCTCCTTGTCTGCTCCTACCTTTATTATCACATTTCACACGCATGTTCTTCGTTTCCTCTCATTTACAAATAACATACGAAAGAAGTGAAATCTGTTCCTTCATTTCTTTAATTACCATATTTCTTTCTTACTCCCTCAATTATGACATTTCTTTCTCATTCCCTTAAGAATTTGTCGGTGTGGAACGAACTGAATCATCTGTTCAAGAAGTTTAACCTCAAGTGCCTTTTAAGTTAGTTTTAAACAGAGACTAAATACGTAGGGGTATTAATCCTGTTTAAATTCGAAGACACTAGAAAAAATTTTTTGGTATACAAATAGACATATGACCGTTAACACCCAATCACTTCCTTTGAATTTGAACACACATGTATTTACAACCTTCTCTTGTATGTAGCTGGCAACTATTAATACACCTGCGGTAGTTGGAAACCCAGACGTCACCACCCTGCACAAGGGTTATAGAGGAAGTTATTGAACTCCTCTTACAACCTATTATTTCCTTTGTGGTCTCCGATTGTCGCGCCATCTAAGGAGGGTACGACATCATAAAGAACGTTTTAGTATTATATGGGTAACTATTTTAAGGAAGTACTTCACTGTATTAATCTGTGCTTTGTCATAGAAAAGGGTTATAAATAAAGAGTGACTAATTTATGTTATTCTTTTCATTTGTGTGTTGATCGAGCGATATCAAAGAAAACGGTAAACACCAAACAACTTAAAACATATTAATATAGATTACGCGCACCTACAGTGATTTACTTGAATATATATATATATATATATATATATATATATATATATATATATATATATATATATATATATATATACTGTGTATATTTTTCGAAATACTATATAATTACACTTTCTTCAAAATCACCTTTGTTTTAATTCATATTCGTATATTTAATTATGCTTCGTCTTATATTTAAATATTCCAATTAAAAATTTAATTTGCATTTTCTTTGATATCCACTAATTGGGTTTAATTAAAGTATGTAATGTTCATATTTCTTTTATTATATACTGTATATACAGTATATCTATTTTTTAAAAATGACCAACTTACTTTAATAATACACGATTTAGGAATAAAATAATTTAGGCATGTCATTGAAAAACTATATTTTCCCTATTTTTCAATCATGTAAGTTCTGATAACATGTACAGTCGGGGATAAAGTTCGCTTCTTGTTGTGAGTCTCCGAACTGACTTACCCTGACTCATCTGGTGCGGTTGTGCTGTTTTATTTCATTTGGAGTCGATACTGCTTCTGTCTGGGAGGGAGCGAGCGAACTTTTGACCCTTTAAAGAAGTAGATGAAAATAAAAAAACATAAGATAGGGCTATACATTGTACACCCACTAAAAAATTATTCGGCACCCTTACGGCGTGATGCAATATGACACGGGTGCCGAATAATATTTTAGTGGGTGTACCTGCTGCTGGGACAACTGTGCGAACAAGATGTCAATTGACTGTATATATTGATCTGGAGTAAAGTGGCTTCTACATACCACATTAGATCTATTGAGCTGTTTCAATGTTTTATCGTTTAAGTACTCCATATTTAGTGTTTGCAGCCATTCCAAGAACCTGTTAAAAATATTCGATAATTAACATTATATGTAGTAGAATTAGAGAGTCGTTTTGAGTACCTAAGCACAGCACTGTCATAATAGCTGGTTTTTCTTGTGTTTTTCACTGTTTTGTCTGAATGTGGTTATATAACCCAATTTCCACTAAACACTTCCATAATATTAACTTACCTTTTTTATCTTTGGGATAACGATGGACTTTCAGATAGTTGTAATTCCTCTTGTCTTTCCCACACATCGCAGTCATGGGTACTTGTCTTCAGGTTGAACATGCTGCAGTTTCTTCCCAAATGTAAACAAACAGCCGACACGCAGCAGAAAACTCAATCAGGTCAGCGCCATCTACAATTAATGCACCAAACTCCAAGGCATGTACACACGGATATGCGGGAATAATAGTTCCTTCCTCTAGTTTTATTTTTTTTTACTGCACTTGGCTCGATGGCTACTCAGTGTTGTCCGGAGGTGCACGGCGGGTAGGAGTTGTGTGTTGTGGTGTTCATTATCGTCTTATACAAACTCGAGCGTGTTATAAAGAGATGTCCATTGAAGTTTTGTGTTTATTAAAGGTTAGTATTGCTTTCTTGTACTCTAACACTTAACGCTTTTATGAGAAGTGATTTGACCTTTATGTTATTGACTTAAATTTTATCAGTGTTTATTTGGCGTGTATTTTACTTTTACTTATTGGACTTTCTTTGTAATTGACGTGCATATTATTTGACTTTCTTTGTATTTGACTAATGCAGGTAAACTAATTTGACTGATGTATTGTGTTTTACTGTAGGGTAAACACCAAGCTTAACAACACGTGCATATTAATCAACTTCCGACAATGAAATTAATACCAAAATTTTCTTCACACACATTAGATTTAATTTCAAGATGCGATTTGTTTTTCCCATCACTATGAAAATACTCCTGCCTCAAGGAAAGCACATCGTGGCCTCCGCGCCTATGACACTAAGACGAACTGGCAAAAATCATTATTGAATTACTGTACTTCTGATATCAACAGTAGCAAATCACATACGTAAGTTTGGTAGTATTCAGTGGGATTTGTATTCTGTGCATTAAGACAAACGTTTTTAGTGAAAGTCTCATAAGAAAACGAAAACTATTATCGAGTTCTGGACTAGTACAGTTATTTTGTACGACTTAATCTATATATTTATTATTAGTTTCCACTATGTATATTTTACTGTGTATGTGTGTGTTAATAATAATAATAATAATAATAATAATAATAATAATAATAAAAATAATATTTATTTAGTAAAGTTGTCATACAGGTTTACAATTGGATAAGCATGTTCATAAACTTTAGTAAACAGTAAGGCAATTTGACCAAGGATGATAGCCGACAAAGCTGTCAGGTGCTTATTTCCAGCAGAGTCCTTTGCTTAGACTTAGCTTGGTCTCTTATCTGTCATAGTATGTCTGCTGGAGTATAAGTGAAAGTTTATTTGATAGAAATTAACAAGCGTTACATTGCGCTTGAACTATCCGAGGCTGGCGGATCACTACCGCAGCTCTACATTCTGTGGGTTTATAATATAGAAACTCATTCTTCTCCTGCTGTAACTTCATCTACTATGTATTTTTTTTAGGGGGGGGGGGGGTAGCTTTGGATTGCTTAACTGGTTTTGAGGTGGACAGGTAACCTGTTCTAGTCTGTTATAGCAGTAAAGAAGAAAGTGTTTTTCACTTGACCGTTGACACCAGGTACATACAATTATGTTCACTCCCTCTAGTTCATATTACTAATCCTTACAAAGTTTGCTGTTAGATACTCTGGACCCAGTCCGTTGAAAATCCTGTAAGCGTGATTCAGCCTCAGTTGCTTCACTCACTCCGCCACACTTAACATGTTCAGTAATTGGAGAACTTCGTGACCAATGTGATCTCTTACTTCCATGTCAAGATTGACGCTCACCGCCTTGTTGTGAATAATTTGGAGCTTCGATTTTAGCTTCTGTATTAAGTCAGAGTCCCAAGCCGAGCAGGAATAGTCCAAGTGACATTATATGAGCGCCAAGAAAAGGATCCTACGGGCATCAGCTGAGAGGCATTACTTTTTTTTATCTACGATTAATTCACCAGACAAAAAAATAGTCAAGACTTAGTTCAAGGTATTTCACTGAGGTAACAGTTGAGATGGTTCATTCCCACATAGTAAAATGAATTCGTTTACCTTTTTGAGCTTTCTCTTTGATCCATGTAATATTGCTAAGGTCTTTCCAAGATGTACGGATAATTTGTTGTCTAAAATCATTGTTTGCATGACTCCAGTTCAGATGATAACGCGTTAGCTACAGTATATAATTTGGATCTTCACCTGACACCAAAAGAACGCTGTTATTGGCATACAGCAAAAGTTTACAATTACAGTAACACAAACCGGCATGTCGTTTACATAACACAAGAAGGGCAAAGGTCCTAGGATACTCCCTTGTGGGACTCCACAGGCTATTGACATGAATGTTGACTTGGTGTTACTTGCAACAACAATTTGCTTTCTGTTGATAAGATATGATTTAGACCAGTCAACAGAATCAAGGCCAAGAGCCTGTTGTTTTTTTTTACCTAGAATATCATGATCGACTGTGTCGAAGGCTTTTTGTAAGTCCTGCGTTACCATACCTGAGCTGTTTGGGAGCTGATAGAGTCAGTGAGATGGATCAAACTGGTGTCAGTTGAGTGAGAGCGCCCAAAGTCTGATTGATAGCTGTACGAAGCATTAACCTCCCGGAGACAGCTCTTTTCACCTGAACATACACTGCTCTCTCTAGAATTTTAGATGCAATACACAGTATAATGACTGGCCGGTAATTGCCTACATCGGACCTGTTGGCTTACAGATAGGTGTTACTCTGGCAAGCTTATACTCATCTGATACAGTATTGGTGCTAATGGAGATATTAATTAGAGGTGTTATTGGTGTTTTTCATACAGTGGAACCATCCCTCAAAAACCTGGCTGGGATGCTAGCAATACCCGTGCTCTTGTAGGGGTCCAATTTATCTAACTTCTTTAGAACAAAGCCCTCTGTCACCATGTGGATTTCTTTAGTGGGATTTAAAAGCTTCTGTTCCCACACTGTAATTGTTTAAGGCAACCGGCAGTTTTTTGTTTTTTTTTACTGACGATTAAGGAACTATTGTCTAAAATGAATTAAAGTGGTTTGTGACTTCAGATGCGTCGTGCCAGAGGTCATCATTCATGTTTAACGCAACAATGAAATGGGTTTTTTGGTTTGTTGTTGTGTCCAGGTTTTTTTTAGTTGTTTCCAGAGCTTTTGGGCTTATTTTTATTTTCTTAATCTTAGTGTTAAAATATATATATTTTTTTTGCACGCTTAACAACTCCCTGTACATTGTTTCTTATTCTACAAAATTCTTTGTGTGACTCATCATCCTGTCTGCTTCTTTTAAACTCACGAGTGAGGTGATGATCTGTGTATGATTGACTCTTATGTATCACTAGTTATCCAAGGTTCAGTTCTAGCTTGTCTTCTTATCTCGTTAAGAACGCCTGTAAAAGTAACTCTGAACTTCTCCATGAAATTTGTCACCTGTAACCAATCAATATTTTATAGTTTTTTTGTAACTCTTTTTATTGAAAATTTTTATTGGCCGTATTTTGAACTTTGTGCTGACCTTTTTCATTCGGCAGTAAGTGATAAATGGTCACTAAGACCAACAGGAATGACTCCTACCTGACTGATTCTGTCTTGGCTATTACACATAGTATTATATGTTCTAGTGTGGTGGCTGAGGACTTTGTTATCCTGATTGATGAATTGATTAGTTGTTTAAAGCCGTATATGTCTATGATTTGTTTACATTACTTATACATACTCTAGTATTCTTGCTTAAAACAAATATTAAGGTCACCTGTATTCTTGTTTCACAGTTGGTTCTAATATTTGATAAAATATTGGCAAAATGATCTACAAAGTGACTGTCGTTGGGTGGGGCGGTAGAGAGTGCCTAAGAGGATGTGTTTAGTTTTGGCTAACAATATTTCCAGCCATAAACCCTCCAAATGGTTTTCATGTAAGTCAGATCTAAGGTTGTAGGCCAAGTCACTTCTTGTATAAGCATAAACACCATCCCCATGACTGTTTCTATCAAGACGTTGCACATTGTATCCCTTTATTTTTATTTCCTCACTTGTGACTCATCTAACCACGACTCCGAGATGGAGAATATGGCGGGTGACGGGAGGTTATTGCCTCCTGACGCTGGCGGGTGGGTGGTGGGTGTCCGCCCTGCAGCACTGGCGAGGAGACGACGGAGGCAGGTGATGAATTGAGGGATGATGTTGTCGCAGGTCATTGATGATGCTATTATAATTAAATCGTCCTTTAGCGACACTCATGATGGAGTAGCTATTGTTTGGTGCTGCTTTTATTGTTGTTACACTGTGTGTGTGTGTGTGTGACAGAGAGAGAGAATAATATAGCTCGAAAAACCATGATAAGTGGATGGTTTGAGTGATTCAATAATCTATATTGCACGCCGTTAAATGTCCAAAGTTACATCCCCGCTTGGACGACTTAGTTTAGTCGGCTGGGGATAACTTACCTACCCTTAGTGGCAAACTCCTGTAATATATGTTAAATGAATACGTTAACTTACGCCTGCGTTCACCCTTCACTCACGTATCAGCTTGCTGGCGTGCTCACACTCAGCCGCCAATGCATTATTGGATTTACCCTTGGTAGTTTTGGAATGTTTTCTCTGTCGTCCAGCCCTTGTGAGGTAAATGGTAAGTGCGAAGTGTGTGTGGTTGACTCTAAGCATAAACTGTATGATAGGTTGTAAAGCTTGGTTGTGTTTATGGTAAGTGTAGAGTGTGATCCCTCTCTCACCCATTTCCTCACCCCCTTTCTCACTCACCTGCTGGCGGGCGTGGATGACTGTGTATGTGAGGCGCGTCTGTCAATACTTCTGCAGGTGGCGTGTGCTGAGTGACGACTCTAGCGGGTGTGAGTGCACCCTCATACCGTCGCCCACTTGACTGCAGGGGACATCAGTTGTATGCAGGGCGCGCCTCCCTCTCTCCCTACTGCAGAAGGCACTGCTGTGCTTGTTTAGGCCGTGGTGATGATAATTGCTTGCTCTATTTTGTGTTTACAATATTTGTAAATATATGATCAAATCACACTCACGTGATGCAAAATTTATTAAGAAAACCCCACTTCTTGCAACCATGTTTATTCTTCATACATGTGTCAGTGAATCACTCAACACAAGTTAGAACTCGAGTGAAACGTAGTCCAGTGATATTTCTCTTTACACTGTTTGGTGATGTCACCACTAATGTATACCGTACTGTGGTGTAGCATTACTTATGTATTTGTTGTAATACCATTATTAAAGTGACATGCTGTCACGGTTATCACCGTAGGTGCTTGTAATGCCAATTAATAAGCTACTGTACTGAATTATAACCATTAATGTACCGTTGTGTGGTGATGTCAGCACTGCCTCAGTATACAGCTGGCAGCATTCACAACAAACACCGGACAAGCGAGGATGTGCTCCAGTCCTACATCGTGAATTGGGGCGAGGAGAGGCATGGGATTATGGGATAAGAACACTGTTATTGCATAAGGCTTATACGTCCTTCTTACACAGGGTTAGTGAGTTGTGCTGTGTTATATTGAATGTGCAGGTTTTCCTTGGGTTTGGTGGGTGTTGGATAAGCTAGGTTAACTTAGCCTAATTTTGGTATATGCCAAGTTAACAAAGTGTTTGTGATTCATTCATCTTTTCCTGGTAATCTTTGCTCATCGTTTTTTTAAGTCATTTCGCTCCTTGGTTAGGGTTTATTAAATAAGGAATGTGTTGGTTAGGTGAAGTGTGTGTTGTGTTGGTTAGGTGAAGTGTGTGTTGTGTTCGTTAGGTGAAGTGTGTGTTGTGTTGGTTAGGTGAAGTGTGTGTTGTATTGGTTAGGTGAAGTGTGTGTTGTGTTGGTTAGGTGAAGTGTGTGTTGTGTTGGTTAGGTGAAGTGTGTGTTGTGTTGGTCAGGTGAAGTGTGTGTTGTGTTGGTTAGGTGAAGTGTGTGTTGTGTTGGTTAGGTGAAGTGTGTGTTGTGTTGGTTAGGTGAGGTGTGTGTTGTGTTGGTTAGGTGAAGTGTGTGTTGTGTTGGTTAGGTGAAGTGTGTGTTGTGTTGGTCAGGTGAAGTGTGTGTTGTGTTGGTTAGGTGAGGTGTGTGTTGTGTTGGTTAGGTGAGATGTGTGTTGTGTTGGTTAGGTGAAGTGTGTTGTGTTGGTTAGGTTAGGTGAGTTTGGTGTTTGTGATGCTAATTCATTTATGGATTTTTCGCATGAGTCCCCTATGTAACTCTGAATAACAAAAACTATGAAATTTGCTGTTTGTTTACAAGTGAAAAACCCGTCATCTCTCCAAATTTGATGGTGATTGGCAGAGTCACTCAGGAGTAACGCTCTTTGACGTGTGATGGGGGTGGGTGGTGGTGAGCCTTGTGTCGGGGCATGGGGAGGAGGAGGGTTGGGGGGGGGGGGGGTGGATTGGTGTTGCTCCCACTAGTTTGTATAGATAAGATAGATTTTATATTTTGGTGTTCTTGTTGATCGTGGTGTTGTTATATTATTTTTTTTCTTTTTCGTCCTGTTCCTGACTGCCTGTTCACTATTTCAACTAATTTTTTACCTTTTATTTTTTCAGTGTTGATGAGTATCCACACACACACACACACACTGTTGAAGGAGTTAAAATCAGGGCGTATCCATACATCCTTGGTAATAGACAGAGATGACAGATATCATCAGGCAACAGCTCTCACCTTCAACCGGGCTTCTGCTGTAACTGTGACAATGGGGCTACGTGAAAATGAGACTAAATTGATGGTAAAAATCGGGTATTAACAGTAAAAAATCGGTGTTATAGGAAAAAATCGGTACATCGGTGCGTCATTAAATAGGAGCGCATGGTTAAAAGTAGCACGGTGGATACATGGAACCGATTATTTTTCTAATATGCAGACATAAATCATTAATTCCAATATAACAAATATGCGATCTCTTATATATCTTTGTGTACAACCATGAGTACTATCTGATATTTAGTATTATATTCCCTTGTAACCCAACTCCACCTCCCTTTGTCCACGGCCTAACCCACGACTTCGTTTAGTGACTCGCCTAGTGTTGCCTGTCAGCCGGGGAAGTTGCTCTAGTTTCTTTCGACTATATCTGTTGCTACGTCATCTCGGGTTTTATTATATACATTTAGGTATTGGGTTGATAATTTACTAGAATATTTTGTTTCAGAAAGAAGGTTGTTGTATCTTGTTTTAGTAATTTACTCGCTAATAACTTGCATTCTTCTATAGAAACTTCGTATTTGATCGCCTACAGACTCTACTATAATGAATTAGCTAAGATAGAAACGCCATTATTTTTTTAAAGTTTCCACATAGAAAAGGACAATTAACTATTTGAAATTTGAAATCCTTGCGTTTTTCATATAATTTTGTCCGAAATTTTTTTTTCTGAAATTTTGTAATTTTTTCGTAGTTTCTTTTTGAATATCTAGAAACGAAGCCTTCTTATCTGAGTCATTTTCTCTGTTTAAGTCCACCGAGGTAGATGTCTCTTGACTATCAAACATTTTGCCGCTGTTAATATATCGAAATATATTGAACATTTGCTTAATCTTTTGCATGTTCCATATTTTGTTCGACTATTGTTCTGCATGTAATTTAAGTCATAATAATGAAGGAATAAGTTGACTACGTCCAGGGCGGGCGGGGACTGATGCCCTGAATATACCAGTACTACAGTGTACTCTGTTTCAAGATCAAATCCTCACACTTAAAATATGTAAAATGTGATACTTAAAAAGGATTTTCACGCAATTTGAGAATGACACACGCACAAAACACACACGCACACATACGTACACACGCACACATGCACACACACACACACATATATATATATATATATATATATTATATATATATATATATATATATATATATTTATATATATATACATATTGCACCAATGGCCCGGTGTTCTGTGTGTTTCCAGAGAATAAACATATTGGTTGATAGCTATTTGAAAGTGAACTCATATTAGATGCATGTATTCAGCACTGGCCTGGCTGTGTCCTGCGGCGTATTGCACACAACACACCATCGCTGTTACTACTGCCAGGAAAATATAAGTATACTTGTAATATGTGTTACACACACGCGTACACATACGCACGCACGCACGCACGCACGCACGTACACTCGCAACAAAAAGTATCGGTGCATACTGTAGTGTGAACAATTTGAGACCAGTGACGATAGGTATTGGGAAAGGCGAGTTGTTCCAGCCGTATGTTGGGAGCACTGTAATCCTGCTGAGCTGCGACCGTTGATGTATGGAGATATATTTCGTCTGTCTCATTCCACACGTTTCGAATCTCACAAATATCAATATAGAAGCACCCACATATTGATCCGTTTCATAATGCCATTGTATACTGAACATTGTGTAATCTAAATGTAATACTTTACGGGCCCTTTGATAATAATTTCCGGTGTAGATCTCTACTGCTTCATATTGCCTCTGTTTTATACCCACTTCACCGAGACCGAACCCTCGCTCATCATTCAGTCGACACAAAGCAACAATCCTAAAGAGGAAACAAACACACTGGTTGTCAGCCATATGGCAACACCTAGTGGAGGGGGGGGGGGGTTATGAGGATACATTTACCAACCTTCCCGACATATCACAGTGTATACGTATCGTTTCGGAAGTCGTCGATCTCACCCTGCACCGATACTTTTTAGTGCGAGTGTACGTACATACATACAGTACATACATACAGAGGGAGAGAGAGCGAGAGAGAGAGGTCCAGTTTATATTAGCATTTATATCTGAGCAGATTATAGTATTATTTTTTATCCAAAGTATTAAATAAGTTAATGAAGAAAAGGGTAAAGAAGTTGCGATGCAAAAAATAATAATTGTTGGTTAAAGAGAAGGAGGAAACAGTTGGAAATCTTGGACAGTGTTTGGTGATATTGGTAAAGATGAGATACAATAGGAAATGTGGCGCGGTTGTGTGGTGGTTTAACAGTTATACAAAATAAAGATTTAATACGTAAGAAATAGACTACATAATAAATATCTTAGGACTTTCGCAGGTGGAGGGAGATGAGAGAGACGGGGAAATGGAATAGAATTAAATAAAAGTAAGATGGAGATTCTGGTATTGAAGACCATGGAAAAAGCATTTCAAAGACGGATGCGCTGAATGATCCTGAAGGAGGAGCAGCAGGAAGTGGAGCAGTGATGGAGGGGCAAAGGAGGGAGAGGGATAAGTTAGAGGAAGAGAGTGGAAATGGGTGAAGAGGTAAAGGTGACCAGGTGAGGGTGTGCTAAGGGGGAGGGAGGGTGAGAAAGGGGTAGGTGGTGGTGAAGTGAGGGGGGGAGGGAAGGTGAGAAGTAGGGGGAGGTAGAGGGAGAGAGGGTGGGAAAGGAGGGGGAGGTGGAGGGAGAGAAGGTGGGAAGGTGAGAAGTAGAAGGAGGTAGAGGGTGGGAAGGAGGGGGAGGTGGAGGGAGAGAAGGTGGGAAGGTGAGAAGTAGGAGGAGGTAGAGGGAGAGAGGGTGGGAAAGGAGGGGGAGGTGGAGGGAGAGAAGGTGGGAAGGTGAGAAGTAGAAGGAGGTAGAGGGAGAGAGGGTGGGAAAGGAGGAGGAGGAGGAGGTAGGGGAGCTGCGGCAGGAAGATATATCTGCTGATCAGAAAGAGATTTGGAAAACGAGAAGAAATGTTTGTGGGCAGTGGGAGGACGCGGGCGAAGGAGGGGGGGGGGGAGGTGGTGTGGACCGCTCGCAGGGTTCACGGACCTTGATGAGGAAATACTAGGGAAAGATTACCTGGCGATGTTTTTTTTTTTCTCCGAAGTCGGATGCGCGTTGAGAATAAACTCACACACACACACACACACACCAGTATCTGTGCAAGAAGATTACGTGTCTAGTAATTTTAAAACATTTTTATTCCGCATGGAATAGGATGGCATATAGCGTTAGCCTTTCTGTTTTACCATACCTACAAGGTATCATTTGTATTCACTAACTTGTTACCTTAATGAAATTTGTTGTGGCGCCTTATCATCAGACACACCGAGGCCGGGTTGGGTAATCGGCGTTTACCATCTGTATCTGCCACGTTACAAGAAAGTGATGTGTGATCTTCATAATCTCTCTTCGGAAAATGGAAATATACTAACATAATTTAGCCGAGAAGACGAGTGTGTAACTGTGTTTTGACATGCCAAGAGAATATTGTTTCTGGCACTGTTTAGTCAGCTCAATGCCTCTTTTTTCCTGACCTTACTGATCATATTTTTCACACTTGAGGGATTTAATTATTTTTGAGTGAGGTTTGATGCAGCCATTGGCTGCATCTTAGACACCTATTTATATTCTAGATTTATTTATTTGAATTCAAAGAGGGCATTAAAAAATATTTTTTTAATTATTAACTAAGCATATATTAAATTATTTCCAAACCATATTTATTTACTTAATTCTCCCGTTGTCAGCCGGTAGGATGGTAGGTTAATTCACTGTTGACAAGTACTGAGAATGTGCAGGCTCTTGATGTACAGTCATGAAGTGCTTTAACTCGCCTGAGACTTCGAGCTCTTGAAACGAGACCCCGAAATGCCCGTCCACCCAAGGATGGCGCTCTAGTACCTCCTTTGGGTTTGACTCAGTTTCGATCCAGAGCATAAATAACTTTTTATTTACGACTATAGGTGAACTTGTGGCAGGGATGGTGAAGCCTGGACCTGGCGAATGACAGGAGGGTGTGTATATGTATCCCATAGACATGCGCCAGCGGTAGTCATCGTTCACCTGGCAACCAGTTAATTTTATGTTCGCCACATCTGCCTTTGAGATTAATGAATTCAAAATTATTGGTACGTGAATTAAGTCGTTGTGGAGTGAGAATATACATGCCGCTTTTAATCATCAAATGACGATAAATTTACCCCTCTCCCCCTCTAGTAAAAAAAAGGAAATTAAAAAGGATTTTTTTTTCAGTTTGCGTGTTGTTAGATGAACGGTGTGATGGTATGTTGACACTTGCATACACACACACACACGCATATATGTATACAGTATATATATATATATATATATATATATATATATATATATATATATATATATATATATATATAATCGGTCGGAATTCCTATTGGGGTTTATTTAAATGGACGGTAATGCAGTGGAAGGGCCCCTCAGAATACCGAACCAGCACAAGCACAATTAATAAAGTATTTACCGTGACCTGGACTGGTGTTCCTGAGATTGGGGTTAAAGAGACGCACTGATATGACACTTGTATTACTCAATAGCACCATCCTTACAGCACAAAAGAAGATATTAATTGCACAAGAGACAACAATTCATTTGGATTAACCCCTCAACATATCTTGCGTCGCTAGACACCACTATTAGTAGCACAATAATTCATTTGGATTAATTTATCAACACATTTTACACCAGCATAGAAAATATGAACCTGGTGCCAATGTGAGCTCATCAGCTCAGGAGTTGCTGAGGTCAAGGGTCGCGCTTCCCTGAGTTTAATCCCACTGACCCTCCCATTAGAACACAACCCGACTGATCCTTAACTCAGCAGCTCCTCAGCACACATATCCATAACATAGCATAGTGGTCTGGAAAACCCCTCAAATAATATTAACCCATAGAAAAATATTAGTTCTTAATTTACTATACTGCACAAAGACCAAAGATTGCAACTAATAACCTGCACAAGAACATGGGTCAGTCATAATGGCCTGATATCATCAGAGCCCAAACCAACATGCTCATACATGAAACCCAAAATTAAGTGTGAACCGAGAAAATCACTCATGACTCGTCAGGGGGCGGCTCATCCGCTTATTCTTATTACTTTACTTCTGGGTTCATGAGTCGTGTGTGCTTCACCATACCCGTAATCGTGCTCAACAACATTGGCCCAGAATACACCATTACCGTCAAGTTGTACTGCATGCAGAGCACCAAACAGTCCTTTAAAAGGCACTCCCACGTCCAGAGTGTAAGATCAACCATCAGGGTCGTCGACCTCACACCAGGACTTGGTTAGACAAACCACATACACCCATAGTTGAAGAGATGAAGGTACCTAGTAGAAGAATCAGCACCGATACTCGGTGGGCACCATGGGAATTTCTGTCTCCCAGAGCTCAACCTTTCACTCCACTCATCCTGCACCCAGGGCAACTTCTCTCCCACTTACTTTATAGGAGGGGAGAGTGACAGAGTTAATCCTGCCCAGTTAGGTCAGGTCACCGCATAACCAGGTGTACCTTACCCCAGCTAGAAGAGAGATCTAGTTTTCCCTCCCTAGCAATTTTCCTTAGCTGTGGGGTTGTGTAGTGTCGGCTTGGTGCCAGTCTCAGCGGGGTTCCTACATGTGTGTGGCACGCATCTGTCTATCCTGGGATATCTGGGTGACATCCAGGTCGACCATGTGGGGCCTACCACCAGTCACCTCCCGCTTCCATCACTAAGCTAACAGCAATTTTCCTCAAAGTGGGAACTCCTATCCCGTGACTGAAGTTTTATTAAATACTGTTTCATTCTTCCCCGCCCTATCTAAACAATGTATGCAATCGAACTGGACTTTCTTGTACACACGGTTGAAAACACCTACAAGATTTTGAGGCCACGTGGATGATCTGTAGACGAACTAGTCGCAACATGCCTGCTTGCCACAAGTGAAAAGTTAAGAATGACTTGTGCCCACCTCCAGCATGCCTACCGCTCTAAGGGACTACTTAATTTTAAAATCGTAAACTGTCCCCTGATTATCCTCTATTTCTTTTTAGGGAAATATTAGCACTATTTTAATATTTATTTACGTTATTTAATTCCAGACACGAACGTCCTCTACCACATCCGGTAATTATATTATTAATTTGTGACCGCATGATGTTGTAGTGGATACTCTCATCTACAATTACCAACCGCCGTTTTGTCGCTGACCAGCCTCGGCGAATTTCTCAGCCCAAGCTTAGTGATGACTTCTGAGATTTGTGTGGCGACTTCTGTGGGCAGGGAACAGACCAGGGCGACGTACTTCTGTTCGTCTGAAGCTGTTGAGCCAATAAGAGCTGCCTCCACATGAATTATCCAGTCCTCAATGTTGTGACTGAAGACTGGAAGAGTGATCCGTTTCTCATCCATCCTGGCTGAGTGCGTTACTCCAGGGTCACCATTCGTAGCACACCTCCCTTGGCAAGATGTGGGCCCAGATCCGAAGGGCATCTGGGAAGGCAACACCACCACCACCAACCCATCCCAACCCAGAAGAGGAAGCCGAGAGACTTGCAAAACTGTTCGCTGACCGAGCAGCAACGAAAAACCTCCCGAGACAGGCGGAGGAGACACGACGGCGTCTGCGACAGGTCAGACTCCAGATGATCGAAGAGGCCTGCAACAGTGAAGATGACACTGACAGACCATTCAACCAGCAAGAACTCCAGAAGTCGCTAAAACGAAGCAAGGACACAGCTCCAGGGGCCGACAGGATAACCTACTCCATGCTTTCTCATGCCGGTACAGCCGGACACGAGGCTCTGCTGCAAGCCATCAATGCTTCGTGGACAGCACAAAGACTCCCACCGGAATGGAAGAAGGCAGATATACAGCCCATTCCGAAGCCCAGAGAACCAGACAAACCGAGGCCCATCTCCCTTCTCAGCTGCATAGCGAAGACGGGAGAAAGAATGGCTCTCAACCGACTCAAGTGGAAAGTAGGCAGCCCACACCCTCACATCTTTGCCTACACCGAGAACACCGGCACAGGCAACAACATCGCCGAGATACTCAGCACAGTGGACAACAAACCAGCTCTGGTGGTCTTCCTCGACCTGGAGAAAGCCTTCGAACTAGCAAATCCATTGGCCATTACAACTACGCTCGCTAAAAAAGGCGTCAAAGGAAGGTTGCTGGGGTGGATCCAGAACTACCTCACACAGAGAGAAGCACGAGTACGCTTTCAGGGAGCAACCTCAAGCTACAGGGTCCATGAAAACGGAACCCCACAAGGAGGCATCCTCAGTCCAATGCTGTTCAATGTCCTGATGGAAAATCTAGTCAAACTTCCTTTCAGACAAACAGCCAAGCTCCTATGCTATGCAGACGACTTACAGCTTATAGTAAGAGGATCGAACAGACTAGCCAACACGCAACACGCACTCCAACTTATAGAAGAGGAGTGCAACAGACTTGGACTCAAGATAAATCCAGCCAAGTCGAAAGCGATGGCCATCTGCACAGACACACCAGACAAGATGCTCTCCATACAAAACACGCCGGTAGTCTGGACCAACGCCCACCAGTGTCTTGGAATCTGGTTTGACCAGAAACTCACCTTCAAGCCGCAACTCGAGTATCTCAGGCACAGGACGAAGAGCAGACACAATATAATGAGGTCGCTCACCAGCAAATCCGCAGGAGCAAACCTTCATGTGCTCAAAGCCTACTACACGGCCGCCATCAGATCGCTGGTAGATTACAGTGCTCCAGCACTCATTGGACTGAGAGAAGACCAAATAGCTAAGCTAGAAGTCATCCAAAACAATGCTCTCAGGACCATGCTCGGAGCACCCATGTGGACCAGAATTTGCAATCTGCAAATGGAAACCGAACTACCACCCCTGGCAGTACGAGTCAAGCAGGTGACAGCCGGTCTCCTCGCCAAAATCTGTAGAGCAGACAAGCCCACAGTTGCCAAGATTCGAATCAGTGCCTCCCTCCACCTCGACCACAGAGTGCGAGGGGCCACCTGGTCGCACGAGGCAAGCGAGGTCATCCGACACCTGCAAGCAGAAACACTCGTCAAGAACAACCAAGACACACGAGACAATGGTTACGCTGTTCCTCCACCATGGAGCCCTCCACCAGCCACACTCAAATTTACCGACCTAGGCGATAGTAAAGCCAACCTCCAGAAGGAGGACCTCAAAAAAATAACTCTCAGAGCCATAGCCACCGAGACACCGGCTGATGCAGCATCATACTTCACAGACGGCTCGGTGGACCCAAAACATCATAGATCCGGAGCGGCCTTCTACACCCAAGGTCAGACCCTCCAATGGAGACTTTCCAATGACTGCTCCACCCTACAAACAGAACTGGTAGCAATCTCAAAGGCCCTACAACACGCTGCAACACAACACAACAAGTCCATCATAATTCACACGGACTCGAAATCGGCCATGCAGGCGCTGCAACACAGTCAACCAAGAGACAACGTCCACATCATCACCTCGATCCTCGCACAGCTACAGGAATTCCAAAGCCAAAACCGACCAGTCGTCTTACACTGGATTCCCAGTCATGTAGGGATCGGAGGAAACGACGTGGCAGACGAAGCAGCCAAGGCAGCTACACGTTCTAGTAGCGTACACATCCAAGTTCCAGCAAGTGTGCAACAGATCAAGAATCACCTCAGAAAGACTAGCAAGCTCCACATCAAAAAGAGCTTCCTTCATGCACTCAACGCTGGTTCCCAATCAGCCAAATGGTACCTGGCGGCCACAAAAGGGGAACCACCTTTCGCTGACAAGAAAACTCCAAGACAAACCCAAGTCAGCCTTCATCGACTACGACTAGGGTACAAGTGCTCCTGGCAGATGATCGGAAATGACGTCATGGATTGCACCTACTGTCAGGAGCCAGCAGCCAACCCACTTGAACACTATCTCCTCGACTGCGAGGTCACACAAAGCCTCCGAAACAGAACTCAAATCTCCCAAGAAACACACACAACACCAGCGGCCACTCTAACCCGAAAGGCCCATACAGACCACATTCACCACCTACTCCGGGTCATCACACGATACCCACCACCCAGATAGCTTAGAAAGCATCCTCTCCCAGCAAGTGCGGACCCCAGTTCGGGGGGCGCGCCACTCCGAAACTGACCACGTCCAAGAGTGGGGGTTGGTGGTAAGCGTCCACTGATCGGGGGTCCGCTCACACTTGCAACCTGCAGTATCCTTCCAATCTGCAGGTGGGACCACCTCTAATCCCAATCCGGTCTGGCTGCTCCTGGAGCTCCAGCCGGAACCACCAAACGGGCCGCCTATAGGCAAAGGCCCGTGTCGGACTACGGTCCGACAATCTCAACAACAACAACAACCGTGAAGAGGATGCTAGTCAACGCTCTCAAGTAGACAAGACCTCCTCAACACACAGCAACTCCCTAGCACTGCATTGTACATATAATATATTTTATAGAAAACGCCGTTGTGAGTTTCCCTTCTCACCTCCATCCTTAGTGCGAGATCTCCCGCAAGTAAACGCTACAACGTCATTCACTTTCATATTTTAATTATTTCCTAAGGGGACACGTAACATATTTTGAAATGGAAAACTATCCAAGATAACTTTTGTTAATTTTAGAGCTGGCTTTTAACTTCGTCAATATTGTATGCATTCATTTGAAAAAGTGCATTTTATTTTCGTATCCTGTGAAGTGCGGCACTAAGTTCCCAATTCCTCCGCTTGGCAGCTTGGGGGCTATGTCTAAACCTGCCATGCTGTATGAGTGCTAATGGCTGCCCTATATATAGGGAAGGTGGGGTAAGACGGACCCCTTAAGAAATAAATGGGTCTAGAAGCCACATTTTGATATTTTTTTCATGTTTTAGGGGTTGTGGTGGTACTTTGGGGTCTTATGATTCCAATACACAACCTAGGCACGGTTATTTGAGGGAAAAATTGAAACTATGATTAAAATAAAAAAGTAACTTTTATTGTACCCGAAAAAAAAATGACGTGGTAAGACGGGTCCGTCTTACCCCGTCATTTTTTCGGGTACTTCCTAAGGGTTCATCATAACCCTCGACCAAAAAATAATGAAAGCAGATCCTTCCTGGAACAAATTACAAAGAAAACCCTTGTTTCAGCATCCTTTACCCACATACATTTGCTTCTGTGCCCATTTTACACGTGCAGGGATACTTTATAAATATTATGCCAAATTGCCTGATCATTCCTTGCATAGATCACAAACAAAACACTCAATATCATCCTCATCATCCAGTATCACTGCACATTGCTCGTGTGCCCATTTTTTACAATTGGGACAACAAACCCACCCTTCACCTCTTGCAGAATTTCCAAAGGTGTCACTGCAATACAGGCAGACAGTTCCATCTCCCTCTTCACTCTCGCTGTTGCTTTCATGAAGCCAGGATGGTTCAGCTTTTGCTTGTTGTGTTTTTGGGTTTATCTTCCTTTTTTCACGTCGTAGTTGCTTTGATATGATTGCTGTTTTATTTTTGGCTTCTCTTTCTTTTTGCTTCTTTGCTAGACTGACCTCTTTTTCTTTTTTCTTCTGAATTTCTGTCTCGAGCTCATTCTTGTATGGGGATCCTGTCATGTTGAGGGGTCTCCCTTGAGCCCTAGGTCTTTTCTTTCGTGTCGTTATGGCCACCTTTGGCAAGGGAACAATTTCCTTGGGTGAACTACCTGGCCTGAACAGACTTGGTTTTTCAGGAACAGGAACAGCACATGAGTTTTCCGATATGTCAGCTTCTTCCAATTCAGGTTCATTCTCAGTGACCATGATAGGAGGGGCGACATGGTCGTTCAGATCTTCCTCTTCCTGTTCAGCATTTAATGGAAAGTCTGTTGGGTGGGCAGGTAAAAATGCAGCTTCTCCGAAAACATGCTTATTCAATGGGCAGATACCGGTTTTCTTAAACCCATTAATGGCTGTGTTTGGAACAGCAGCATGTAGATAGGCCTCACCAAACAAAGCACTTATTTTGTAGATTGTCACAAGTCTGCCAGGATTGTTTCTGAGGAATGTTTCAATAGCCCTCACATAGTAGGCATTCAGTGGTTTCATAAATGAAACATCCAGTGGCTGCATTCGGTGACTGCAATGTGGTGGTAAAACAACAATCGTGACATAATTATCCCTGGCAAGATTGATAACATCAAGATTCTTAATATGGGTCATATGTCCATCCATAATCAACAATACTGGATCATTCACTGATGGCTTGGTGTGGGCAATAAAGTGCTGAAACCATTCTGTAAAAATGGGGAGCTGCATCCACCCAGATGGATGACAGGCAAATCCGGTTCCTGGTGGAGCACCATCCTTTAGTTCTTGCTTCATACGAACCCGTGGAAAGATGAGGAAAGGTGGAACAAACTGCCCTCCAGCTGACATGCAGCAAACTGCTGTAGCTAGAACTCCTCTTTCAGCAGAAGTCAGACTGCCAATCTGTTTTTTCCCACGCTGACCAAGGATTTTTGTAGGTTTTGTCTGCACCGTTGTAATACCTGTCTCATCCACATTGAAAATCCTGTGTGGAGGAAAGAAGTGGCCTTCCTGAACTAAGGATAAGATGTTGAAGAACTTGTCCACATTTGTCTGATTGAAGCATCTTGCTCGAGCAGCAGAAGTTGGTTCTGGGGTCCGAATTGAAAGTTGTGGGTGGCGTTGCTTCTGTATTCCATCCCCCTCTATTACTTATTCTCACGTATTTCCGGGGCATCTACAAAGAAAAAGGAAAGAAAATGCTAAGTGTTTGTAAAATATTTAGAGTAAGGGGTGAGATGGAACCCTCGGGGTCCATCTCACCCCATACGTAAATATTCGCATTATTTAAAAAAAAAAAAAAAAAAAAATATGTAATATATATCATGTTATGGCACATACCTATAATACACACACGATTGGCTATATGCAGCATAAATACCAAATCATTACAGCCAGTATATCAATGCAAAAAAATAATTATCTTACCTTCTCCAAATAACATCAGCACTGTCAAAAAACACAAACCTCCACCTCGAGCGCCAATGCGGTACTGGACCTGGCTTCCGGTTGCACCCGCGTGAGTTACAGTTGATGTGAAGGACATCTAGTGGCAACAATCTTAACCATGCCCTTTCTAATTCAAATTAGAGGGGGGGGGGGGGGGGGGGTCCATCTCACCCCAGGGGTCCGTCTTACCCCACCTTCCCTATATATATAAATATATATAATTATTTTTTTTTTTTACGGGGAATAGCCCACCCGTGCACAGGTCATCGACCCACAACGGGGACTATGGGACGAAAAAATATGAGTAAAAATAAATTAATAATAGAAACGAAAAAGATTACATTAATCTACACCACGAAGATGCCGGAAAACCAGCTTTTTGAAGTGAAATAGATTTTATGAATATGGAAACACAGAAGAAGGCAGAGCATTCCACAGTTTGGCTGTGTGAGGAAAGAAGAATGTACTATAACGGGTTATTCTAGTGTGACTGTCATCCACAGAGGCACCGCGGGCAAGACGAGTGTTACGAGCCCACGGCCTTGCCAGCAGTACACAGGATGCCAAATCCCGTTAAATAACCTGTAAAAGAGAGAGTGAAACAACATTGCGGCGAAGAGAAAGGGAAGAGAGATTATCAACTAAAGTGGGGAATTAATAAGACGAAATGCCTTTGATTCCACCCTATCTAACAGTTGGACAGAAGAAGAACCTCCCCAGATATGAGAGCAGTACTTCAAGTTAGGACGAATGAATCCCTTAAATACGTGAAGCAACTGCTCAGGAGTGAAGTAGCTACGGCATCTGTACATCATTCCCAGCTTTCGGGAGGCAGCTTAAGCAATTTTGTGGATGTGCGGCTTCCATGACATATGAGAGGAAATGGTGAGGCCTAGCAAATCTATTTTAGAATTTGGCAGAATGATTGCGTCCTGGAATGTGATTGGTGGGAGATCAACTAATTTGGAAAGTGTAATTGGTAAATACTGAGTTTTATTACTATTTAATTTAACCAAGTTTCTACCTCCCCATTCAGAGGTCCTGCACAGATCCGCATTGATACAGTAGATGTAATAATATCAGCTATAGAAACAGGTCTAGTTTGAGAATTAGGGGGAAGGGGAAAATGTGAAGAAGAGTGAAGAGTAGAATCATCAGCGTAAGAATGGATAGAATTAGTCGTAGTGTGAAGTAAATCATTGATAAAAAGAAGGAAGAGAGTAAGAGAAAGAACAAAACCCTGTGGACACCACTATTGGTAGAGAAAGAGAGAGAGATCGATCCCTCGACAACAACTGCCATGGATCGGCTCTCAAGGAAGCTAGAAATTAGAGAACAAAGTGGGGAAGAGAAACCATAAGAGGAAAGTTTAGAAAGCAAAGACTTGTGCCATACCCTGTAAAGTCTTTTGGAGATGTCGAGGGTCACGAAGAAAGTTTCCCCATAATCCCTAAGAGAGGATGACCAAAGATGGGTGCAGTAGGAGAGCAGATAACCAGTAGATCTCGCCTGGTGAAAGTCATACTGGTGATCCGACAAAAGAGAATGGAGCTCAAGGTGACGGAGAAAATGAGAGTTTAAGATATTTTCGAAAATCTTAGAGAGGGATGAAGTAAGGACAATGGGGCGATAGTTAGAGGGATTGGAATGGTCACCCTTCTTCGGGATGGGCTGAACCAAGGCATGCTTCCAAGAAGAAGGAAAAGTTTGGGTTTTGAGGCAAAGGCAAAAGAGGCGAGCAAGCACTTCAGCACACTCCCTCAGAGCACGAGGTGGTATTCCGTCCGGTCCATGCGTCTTACTCACATCCAACCTGGACACACCAGCAACCCTACGAGTGGAGATTATAGGAAAGTGCATAGGTTCAGTAGGAGGAGCAGGAGTAGGAGGGATAGAGTTGGAATCGTCTAAGGTGAAGCTAGGAAGAATTAGGTGCCAAAGAGATTGGCTTTATCGTGGGGAGAGTTGGCTATAGATTTATCAGGTCGGAAGAGAGGAGGAAAATAGGGAGTGCAAAAGTTATCATAGATATTTTTGGTTAAGGACCAGAAGAACTTACTAGAAGAACAGTTAGTCAGGACAGCGGTCTATCTTTTTATAAAATTCCGCTTGGCCCTACGAAGAATAGCTATACAACGATTCTTACCGGTGCAATTTTAAACATAGGTTATTAACAACTAAAGTTTGAGATAGTGCTGTTGGAGTTTGTCAGTACAGACACCCTCTCTTTCCCAGCGTCTTGTCCAATGATTGTTAGGTTCTAGTACCCAACACACGGTAGTAGTACTGAGTGTGTAAGGTTCTAGTACCCAACACACGGTAGTAGTACTGAGGGTGTAAGGTTCTAGTACCCAACACGCGGTAGTAGTACTGAGGGTGTAAGGTTCTAGTACCCAACACACGATAGTAGTACTGAGGGTGTAAGGTTCTAGTACCCAACACACGATAGTAGTACCGAGGGTGTAAGGTTCTAGTACCCAACACACGGTAGTAGTACCGAGGATGTAAGGTTCTAGTACCCAACACACGGTAGTAGTACCGAGGGTGTAAGGTTCTAGTACCCAACACACGGTAGTAGTACCGAGGGTGTAAGGTTCTAGTACCCAACACACGGTAGTAGTACCGAGGGTGTCAGGTTCTAGTACCCAACACTCGGTAGTAGTACCGAGGATGTAAGGTTCTAGTACCCAACACACGGTAGTAGTACCGAGGGTGTAAGGTTCTAGTACCCAACACACGATAGTAGTACCGAGGGTGTAAGGTTCTAGTACCCAACACACGGTAGTAGTACCGAGGGTGTAAGGTTCTAGTACCCAACACACGGTAGTAGTACCGAGGGTGTAAGGTTCTAGTACCCAACACACGGTAGTAGTACCGAGGATGTAAGGTTCTAGTACCCAACACACGGTAGTAGTACCGAGGGTGTAAGGTTCTAGTACCCAACACTCGGTAGTAGTACCGAGGGTGTAAGGTTCTAGTACCCAACACACGGTAGTAGTACCGAGGGTGTCAGGTTCTAGTACCCAACACTCGGTAATAGTACCGAGGATGTAAGGTTCTAGTACCCAACACACGGTAGTAGTACCGAGGGTGTAAGGTTCTAGTACCCAACACTCGGTAGTAGTACCGAGGGTGTAAGGTTCTAGTACCCAACACTCGGTAGTAGTACCGAGGATGGGTCAGAGGGTGTATGTTGGCTTTGTGTAAGAGATTTATTCCAAAAGTTATATGACTGGGGTGTGACCGGGAGAGAGGGTGGAAGGAAAGATGAGAGGGGAGAGAGGGAGGTAAGGAGAGGGGAGAGAGGGAGGTAAGGAGAGGGGAGAGAGGGAGGTAAGGAGAGGGCAGAGAGGGAGGTAATGCGAGGGGAGAGAGGGAGGTAAGGAGAGGGGAGAGAGGGAGGTAAGGAGAGAGGAGAGAGGGAGGTAAGGAAAGGGGAGAGAGGGAGGTAAGGAGAGGGGAGAGAGGGAGGTATGGAGAGGGGAGAGAGGGAGGTAAGGAGAGAGGAGAGAGGAAGGTAAGGAGAGGGGAGAGAGGGAGGTAAGGAAAGGGGAGAGAGGGAGGTATGGAGAGGGGAGAGAGGGAGGTAAGGAGAGGGGAGAGAGGGAGGTAAGGAAAGGGGAGAGAGGGAGGTAAGGAAAGGGGAGAGAGGGAGGTATGGAGAGGGGAGAGAGGGAGGTAAGGAGAGAGGAGAGAGGAAGGTAAGGAGAGGGGAGAGAGGGAGGTAAGGAAAGGGGAGAGAGGGAGGTATGGAGAGGGGAGAGAGGGAGGTAAGGAGAGAGGAGAGAGGAAGGTAAGGAGAGGGGAGAGAGGAAGGTATGGAGAGGGGAGAGAGGGAGGTAAGGAGAGAGGAGAGAGGAAGGTAAGGAGAGGGGAGAGAGGGATGGAGGGAGAGGGATGGAAGGAGAGGGGGAGAGGGATGGAAGGAGAGGGAGAGGGATGGAAGGAGAGGGGGAGAGGGATGGAAGGATAGGGAGAGGGATGGAAGGAGAGAGGGAGAGGGATGGAAGGAGAGGGTGAGGGATGGAAGGAGAGGGGGAGAGGGATGGAAGGATAGGGGGGAGAGGGATGAAAGGAGAGAGGGATGAAAGGACAGGGGAATGAGGGAGGTAAGGAGAGGGGAGAGAGGGAGGTATGGAGAGGGGAGAGAGGGAGGTAAGGAGAGAGGAGAGGGGAGGTAAGGAGAGGGGAGAGAGGGATGGAAGGAGAGGGGGAGAGGGATGGAAGGATAGGGGGAGAGGGATGGAAGGAGAGGGTGAGGGATGGAAGGAGAGGGGGAGAGGGATGGAAGGAGAGGGTGAGGGATGGAAGGAGAGGGGGAGAGGGATGGAAGGATAGGGGGGAGAGGGATGGAAGGAGAGGGGAATGAGGGAGGTAAGGAGAGGGGAGAGAGGGAGGTAAGGAGAGAGGAGAGAGGAAGGTAAGGAGACGGGAGAGAGGGATGGAGGGAGAGGGATGGAAGGAGAGGGAGAGGGATGGAAGGAGAGGGGGAGAGGGATGGAAGGATAGGGGGGAGAGGGATGGAAGGAGAGGGGGGAGAGGGATGGAAGGAGAGGGGGAGAGGGATGGAAGGAGAGGGGGATGGCAGGAGAGAGGAGAGAGGGGTGGAAGGAGGGAGGAAATGAGAGAGAGAGAGAGAGAGAGAGAGAGAGAGAGAGAGAGAGAGAGATCATCCCCTGTTTGAAAAAAAACAACAACTATTAATAAATTAATTAAATAGTAAGTAAATAAATATATCACACAGAAACAAACATCAACAACAGGTTTGTGGAAGCACGTGATAAATAGTCTTGTATCAACGAGTGTTATTTATCTAAAGTGATCTGTTTGAATAGTCATGGATATTTTGGATGACACACACACACACACACACACACACACACACACACACACACACACTCAAACTCTGTGGTACAATGGATAGCGTGCCGTCCTCACACTCAGTGCAGTTAGTATACCATTGGGTCTGATTTATACTGGGATCGATGTCTGGTGCCGATATTCACTTTGACAGACTAGTTAATCGGCACCTCAGGTCAGTCTACCGAGCTAATTCATCCGGTTGCCGTGTCCTGTAATCGGGGGAAGGCTCGTCCAGCTGTGATATGATGCAGTTGGAATATTATAATATATGCATATTTGCAATTATGCAATTATGTATGCGTAAATATATTCATTTAGTATACATATTAATTTAATGTATCACCAAAAGCTTTACACAACTTTCCAACACCCGCCCACACATCCCAGCAGGAAACACGTCACTACGCTGCCGATTTAAATTAAGTTCTTCCCTTAAAGCTTCATGCGGCTGGGATGCCTTGTGTTGTCTTGGTGAATGTTATTGGCCTTGGCTAAATCTCCCTCCTAACCTATGAATAACTTCTCCAAACTTAATTTATTATAACACTAACTTGGGTTAAGGTAGTGTTAAATAACTTATCGGTAATTTACTTTCCTGCTAAAAATAAGACTAACCTAACCAAACCTCTGAGTGTTACAATTTACGGTACCTCGGCTTCTTAGGAAAGCTGATGGTAGTCTTAGGCTTTGGCAGGTGGACTCTGTCTGCAGTCTCTGTCTCTCTCAAACCAATCGATTTCTCAGGTGTTAGGACTCAATTACCTTCTATTATGTCTTTGAATTCCTTCCCATTTTAACATGTTATAGTTTTATTCTTGTGGTCGTGGCATATCATAATATCTGTTTATTTCCTTGCCCATGACTGCGAGGCAGAGTTTTATTTTTGGTCATGTCTGTTTGTGTGTGTCCTCAGAATAACTTAAGAATGGGTTTGATGACTTCCACCATACTTGGTAGGTTGGATCAATATGTGATAAAGTCTACATCATAAACGTTTAGTACAAAATTGAACAAATGTTGCCATGGTTAGAGTTTGCGCAATGATAACACATGCAGGTATGAAAGATTTTTTTTCGGGCGTTAAAGGAAACGATGACATATGACTGTATCCAGCGAAGTCAACGTTAATTTTCAACAACATCGTTACCGGTTCGATGTTTACCATTCCACGAGAACGTTCCGCGTGCCTGGTTTGCATCTAGCCAAATAATTTATAGTAAATTTTGTTATGATCATATGTTTATTTCGGTCTTATCATTACGTATGTTCATTTCATCCATATCTCCAGTTCATATGTTAATTTTCATTACTGCAGTGTATCCGACACGTTATGTTTCTCGGAAACACTGGACAGTAATGGGCTCGCCAACAGACAGCTCTTGTTTTGTCGTGTGTGGGACGTTTTGGGCCAGATCGTTTTAATCTGATAACGTTTCAGCTTCAGACTTTTTAACTTTGGCAGTTTTCTGAACTGGAGGTTGTGTCATTGAACGTTTCTGTCCTGGACGTTTTAACAATGAACATATTGTTCCTGAGCGTTTTAACTTAGAGCATATTGTACCTGAACATTTTAGCTCAGAATAATTTGCTCCTGGAGGTTTTAGCTCAGAAGAATTTGTGGTTCTGGATTTTTTATTTTATCTTTTATTATTAATCTTGAATTAACCGAGGTTTTCTGAAACACAAGAACTCGCCCAAACACTACACTTGGTGATCCTCACTCCGCTCCTTGTGTGGTGAATCAAGGTGCTAGTAAACAAAACAGAGAGTTTAGTTGGCATTCCTGAAGTCTTAATAATAATAATAATAATAAAGTATTTATTAATCAACTGCCGCAATAGACATCATGTATCACACACGCACCATTGTTGAAGTTGCCTCAAGGAGCCCTTCTTAATTTTGGGTGAATGTGTGGCAAGTTTCCGTGACTAAGAGGAGTCTAGATCACATTCACATGAAATATGAGAATGTCAGTTTCACACTTATTTCTTCCCAAACCACTTTTTCTTAGCACTCCAAGTCTTAACAATAACAGAATGAATAGAAGTTTAATTCGATTATTTTATTTCTTGCAAACTTTATTTATAAAGTAAGAAATTTTTACATGGAGGTATAATAGGGTGGAGGCGGCATCTGCTAGGAAAAGTGAAGCCAACGTGAGCGTGCAGCGGCCATCTTGTGGTTGGCAATAGAGGGCTGCTACACGCCAGTGTTTTGTGTTTATATTGTGTATAATGTCAGCATCCTGCGCTCCATATGGATGTACAACAAGGTTCAGCAAAAGATTGGATCCTTCACTTACATTTCACCAGTAAGAAATATCTAAAATAACGTAAAACTTACTATAAAATGAAAATTTTAGGCAAGCTTCTGGCCCTTGGTAGGTAATGACGTGTATATTGGCTATATTTAGCACAAACAGCATGTACACATTGTGTATATCAGTGAAATGTAAGGTATATGCCAAGATTGGTTACATTAATTGATAAATTACTAAAGGGGTGATGCTTACTGATAGAGATGCCAATACTGAAAGTAAAATATATATTCCTTATAATATTTCAGAGAATTTAGTTATTCTTTTTAATGTTATTGCACTAGTTAAAAATTGTACAGTTTGACCTGGGGTGATTGGGACAAGAAGTGTATACTTCTTTATGTCGCCCTAAGTTGAATAAGTGCAAAATTTTATTTTCATGTTATTGTGCATTCAAGTTTTTTGATGTCGGAGCAAATATATTAATACAGTGTATGTTCTTTAAAAAAAAGCCCTCATTATGACAACTAAAGCAATATAGCATTCAATTGTATTGCATATAGCAAAAGTTTTCATTGTTTTGAACATTAAAAGATTGCTTACAAGTCCCCAGCTATATAAGGTACTGTATGCGATAGTGAAGATCATAATTTTTTATTCTGTATTATCATATTATTATGCATCTTCAAGTGAGATATGCATACGCTGGGAAATAGTTCACTGCTAAGTTGCGAGTTCAGGTTGAGGTAAAAAATCATCAAATGTACACAAAACTGATTCATTTCAATGGCCAGTAAGCTCCTGTACTGCAGATCTACATTCTGTTTTAATGTATTGTCTCAATTTTTTCACATTAAATGATGCATTTATTAATAAGCATTAGCACATTGTGCACTTACAGTACTGTGAGGAGTGGCGGCTGGCAACGAGCTCTTGCCAATCAAAAGATGGCGGCCGTGCGGCTGACAGGCTTCACTCACTTGAACGCTCTACCTCGCTCACGCCGCCTCCACCCTATTATACCTCCATGGAATTTTATCACGTTTAGGATATAATTACGTGTTTACATTGTCATGGTTTTGATATCGTAGTGGTGTAAGAGTGGATTATATTATATAAAGATTATAATATATTGTGTTTCTTATATTTCTTACCGTAGAATTCGATACCTTCACACTGGTTACTTACAGGAGATTATGGTGTATCTACGTAGAAATTCACTCCAACACCCGACATTCCATGATTTATTCTTGATAAATGATGATTTAATGAGTTACATTAATTTCCAACATCCATCTAAGCTATTGGTTATACTTTGTCATAACCAATCAGTCATTACCTTAAGTAATAATAAGATAGGATCACAGATACGGGCAGATAATCGCACTTACATTTATTTGTCAAGCTTCCATTCAATGATTTACAATTTGCATGGTTATATGAGTCACTCATGTTCACGCTGTAATAAAATTAATCTTCTAAAAGAGGGAATTTCCAACTTGGGGACACATGTGATTACTCTACTATGGGTATGACTTAACAGAGCCTTAATTATTCAAGTGATACATTTACTGCCAGCCTGGATTGCTCTTGTTGCAACCAGGCTTCCGACTTCTTTCAAGGGGAATAACAACAAAAAGGTACTCTTGGGTTACCACACATAGTCTCGCGTCACTGACAGTCACTGTAGACGGTTGTCGCAGCAAGGAGAACTGGTAAGCGTGACTTGAATTAACCACTTAGGTACAATAGGCCAGCCTGGATAACAAACCTAAGTTAACACACTTAATCTCGTGTCGATCACGGTCACTGTAGACGGGTGTCGCGCAAGAGAGCTCTGTAAGTGTGAATTGATTAACCATTTACTCTAGGTTTGATAGGCCAGCCTGGATTGTTCTTGTAGCAATCAGGCATCCACACGTGATACTTCCACGGGGATAACGAACCTGGGTTAACACACTTAATCTCGTGTCGACGACGGTCCACGGGACAGGGTGGCGGTGGAGGACTCTGTGTGGTGTCCCGGTCCCTTCAGGAGGGAGAGGATGGGGACGACGTCTTAACTAACCCATGGCCTAGAGGATACTGCCTTAAATGAGGTTTTGGGGTGTGAGGCGATGAACAGTACAACACTGTCTCACTGGCTTCCCCCTATAGGCTGGCTAACATACCACTAATGGAAAATATATGTAGCAGTCATGGCTCGCTGGGTGCCTTATCTCTAGTAAAACAAACTTTGGAGTTGGTTGCGTGGGTAAGCCTAACGCAACCCATGACAACATTGTATACGAAAAAATATATATGAAGTGTATAAAGTTATGTAATGGATAGCTGATGTATAAAACCCTAATTGTTTAGTTGATTTCAGAAAAAAAGTCGCAACGGGAGGAGCGGAAGTTAGCAGTCACAAGAGAGGTGTGGGAGAGAGAGTAATAGTTACATAAATAGAGTTACAAGAAAAGTGACGACCTTGTTATAAAGATACAGATAACTAGTGTTGTAGGGTTGTGTACACGTGTAAACAGAAGAAGTCTGGATAATGGAAAAGATGTACACGAATTATGAGTGTTAGTAATATTGTGTGTTGGTTGAGGTGTTACTAACTATAATTGCAAAGTGTTGTTACGAACTGTGTGTTACTTACAATTACAAGGACAGTGGTATAGTTAAGTATTACAAAATGTCAAAAATACCATCGTGAAGTGAACCGTGTTGCCACCAAAATTACATATAGTTTACCAGAGGAGTGTTACTGTTACAATACCTAGTTATTGACGGGGTGCTACAATAAGCATATAAATCACCAGTGCACAAGAACACTAATGCCAGAAAAGTGTTAACATACCAAAATTACATGAAAAGTGTTGAAGTATCATCAGTTATAAAAATCAGTGTTACCATAGAAGTGTTGCCTTTTTGAAATATTAAAGATACAAAACCAGTGTTAACATAATTACAGAACCATTGTTGCCGTAAAAAAGTCAGTGTTGATATATTAGAATTACAAATATATGTTACCAGAAGAGTGCCACACACTGGATGTAACATGGTGACTGTGGGAGACCAGTGACTCAAATGTCCATTACGCTTCACTGGAACATGTTCTAAGGGTGAGGTGGTGTCCCAGGTCCCGCCGGAATATACTCACAGGTCAGCTGGTGTCCTCGGGTGGACCGCCGGGCCTCGTCCCAGATGGTTCACACGGAGGACCAGGAAAAACAGCCGCTCCTGCAGGTACGTTATCCAGGTGGTAGTGATGCTTAATTACCCTGTATACTACTGTACCAGGTGTATCTGGGTTATGTACTTGCTGACTTTCTTTAATAATAATAATAATAATAATAATAATAATAATAATAATAATAATAATCCAGCTAATACAGATTGTAATAAATAATAAATATGATAACTATTTATTATTATTATTATTATTATTATTATTATTATTACTATTATTATTATTATTATTATTATTATTATTACCAATAAATTAGTTTTAAGAATAATAAAGAAAAAATATATAATAAAAACAAAACGACTAAAGCTGAGAACATTAATATTATTATAACAGAAGTAAAAAAACACCGAAATAACGAAATAATAATAATATTAATAATGCCATCCACATATCTCTGTGATGCTTGATATAGGTACAAAAGTTGATGTATTCGTTAAGTACATTTTCAATACTAATCCATAAGCGTATCGATATTGCATATGTGTGTCACCTGCTATTTTATCGTAATTTAAATATACATATAGAACAGAAAATGATATGCATAATAAGTTTGTTGTGTCGTTACGAACTAGCAGTAGTTTTTAATGTATGTTGTAGTGGTGTGGCTGTGATATTCCTCTCTCTTCTCGTACACCCTTCTTCCTTCCTTCCTTCCTTCCTTCCTCCACCTCCTCCTTCCTGCATGCTAAACAGATACTTAAAACTTGTACCACTTATCTTGTGGCTGGCGCACTTGGCGATTCACACTCTGTTCCTCAACACCGGGGTGGCCAGACACTCCACCTCCCTCCGCGATTCTTGATGTCGGTGAATGAGGTAGCTGTTTGCTGTCGACGTGCACTGACGTGGAAGGAGTGTGCTTAATATTTGGGTTCCAGGAACGTTACTGCTACTGAAATGTTTGGGATTTTTGGACGTTTAGACTCCTGGGACTGTCTGCGTCTGAGACTTTTCGGCCCCTGGGGCTTTATGACCTCTGAAACGTTTCAGCTCTTGGAATTTTTGGGCTCCTGGGAAGTGTCAGCTCATGGGACGTTTCGGCTTTTTGGACTTTTCGGTTCCTGGGATATTTTGGCTACTTGGACGTCTAGTACTATTTTATTAGATTTTATGTACACTCGCTACAGAAAGTATCTGTCAGTTGTGTCATATTGTCTAGCAAAATATTTTACAGATTCTTTTTGTAGCGAGTGTACGTTCAAATTTAGTATTAGCGTCTTATTTTGAGTCGTCATTTATGGGAAAGAATTTGATGCTCTTTATTTTGTGAATCTTTGTTAATTCGAGGCTT
>CAUDMG010003255.1:642500-667500 GCA_958450375.1 Homarus gammarus
TCTGACCATCACCACGACCTCATCTGCAAATTTGGTGATGAGCTTCTGCACCATCCTCGACACCGGCTCCTACTACCACCCAAGACCCCTCGTCCGAGAATTGCTGTTCGACACCACAACCGCATCCCGCCCATACGAGCACGAACTGATCGCTATAAGAGCAGCCCAGTCCCAAACATTGTAAAAATTATCATTAACTTGTAATCAACCAGTGTATTCACTCCCAGTCAATCTTACTTTTCACACTGTCACTATGTTGAAATGCCCTGTAGGTTGAGCTTCTTCCCACCTCGTCATTACATACCATATTTGTATCACTTATGTTAATTGTATATTATTTGTAAATCAAGAGATCCATTCCCCAATTATGTAACTGTATATTTTAGGCCTTCCGGCTGCCATGCTCTTTCAATAAACCGTTAATTATTATTATTATTATTATTATTAGTATTAGTATTATTATTATTAGTGCTATTATTATTACTATTATTATTATTATTATTATTATTATTATTATTATAATTGTTATTATTATTACAAATAAAACACACACACACACACACACACACACACATGAAACATGAAAACTTCCTCCACCACCCACTGTCTTGTCAGCTTTCTCGATTACATATACCGCCATCGCGGTATTGATTTCACTGAAGCATTCGACCTAGTCGACCACAATATAATCATCAACAAAGCTATTGACCTCGGGCTTCGGAGAAGTCTTATACTTATGTTACTTGTATATTATTTATAATTCGAAACCCATTCCCCAAATATGTAACTGTATATTTTCAGCCTTCTGGCTGCCAAGCTCTTTCAATAAACCGTTAATTATTATTATTATTATTATTATTATTATTATTATTATTATTATTATTACACAACTACACCATCCTCGACACCGGCTCCTACTACCACTTGAGATCCCTAGTCCGAGAATTGCTGTTCGACGCCACAACCGCATCCAGCCCATACGTGGACGAACTGATCGCTATAAGAACAGCCCAGTCCCAACCATTGTAAAAATTATTAATAACTTGTAATAAACCAGTGCATTCACTCCCAGTAAATACTTCTTCTTGCACTGTCACTATGTTGAAATGCCCTGTAGTTTGAGCTTTTCCCCATCTAGTTATTATATGTCTTATTTGTATCACTTATGTTACTTGTATATTATTTATAATTCGAAACCCATTCCCCAAATATGTAACTGTATATTTTCAGCCTTCTGGCTGCCAAGCTCTTTCAATAAACCGTTAATTATTATTATTATTATTATTATTATTATTATTATTATTATTATTATTATTACACAACTACACCATCCTCGACACCGGTTCCTACTACCACTTGAGATCCCTAGCCCGAGAATTGCTGTTCGACGCCACAACCGCATCCAGCCCATACGTGGACGAACTGATCGCTATAAGAACAGCCCAGTCCCAACCATTGTAAAAATTATTAATAACTTGTAATAAACCAGTGCATTCACTCCCAGTAAATACTTCTTCTTGCACTGTCACTATGTTGAAATGCCCTGTAGTTTGAGCTTTTCCCCATCTAGTTATTATATGTCTTATTTGTATCACTTATGTTACTTGTATATTATTTATAATTCGAAACCCATTCCCCAAATATGTAACTGTATATTTTCAGCCTTCTGGCTGCCAAGCTTTTTCAATAAACCGTTAATTATTATTATTATTTATTACACACACAAACAAATAACACACACACACACACACACACACACTCACACTGAGTACACGATAACTCGCCGCCACCGCCTGTTATTTAGCCAGTAGCTTCTGGCATGATAATCACTATCTGCATTTTATTTTAGCCACGATGTTGAAGCTACCCGTAGTGTTCATGTGGACGACTGGAGAGAGAGAGAGAGAGAGAGAGAGAGAGAGAGAGAGAGAAAATTAGAAAGCGAGACAGAAGAGATTGAATGTGGTAATTGCATCCTAGGCGACAAAAGAGTGATATATACAGTATAGTCTCACTATACCACCAGCAGCTGCTTTAGCGGAAGGTGGTGGGAAGGAGAGGACTTAAACAAACCCAACACTTATATAGTCTGAGTATAATAATCGCCATTTTTAAAGAGAGGTAAAACGTAAACAAACCATTGTTATACAGTGGTGCTCAAGTTGATGGCTCAACCCGCACTAACATATAAAACACCATCAATTTCGATGCTAATGCACAATGCTTATTCCTGTGCTTCAGAGTCTGAGGAAGCATGCATGGCGTCACATGTTAGAATATAGTGTAACATCTTCCACTGTCATCACAGAGGTCGATCTCAGCTTTATAAGAGCAGGAGTAGGATACGAGTCATAGCATGTGTGGTGCACTTACCATTGACATTTCTCGCATTGTGGTTCCAATTTTCTGCAGAGTACAACATCAGGTGGTACTTGAGCACCTGTTGGTGGAGTTGTTTGCTGGTACGGTACATAAACGGCAGCTGAAGTGATTAACTGACACAGTGCTGTATATGACAGACAGTGCCCTTGGCTCGAGATGACATCAATTAGTTTCTTACTGCCGAACTCATGGTGAGAGTGAATAACTAATCCTAGGTGTTTTGGTGGTGGCTGTGATGTTACTTACTGGTATGTCAAAATGCCACAGACAATGCTGACACATTTTGATCAAAAAGATCACAAATACTGTATCAGTGGCATTGTGTTAATGATTGGAAACGCTATCCACCATAGACCTTTATATACAGTAACATAGGTTAACGGACTGCTTCTGGTCCTTGGTTGATGTTTCCTAGTGGTGAATAATGTTCACCAAAGGTGGTTTTGGCCATCCTGGTCAGAATACTTATCCGCAAGTTTCTCGTATCATAGCTTGGTGTATCACAATGTCGTCTGTAACAGTATGTGCACCAATACTTGATTTGTTATTCTCATACCCTTTGACAGCCCTGAGAACATGATCTAGCTCTCTTGTCTTTCCGAGAGCGTCACCTACTTCAGTGCTACTAGATTACTAGAACAAACTACAGTAGGCCTGAAACACTTTGTTGAGAAAGCGTGACAGTTCAGATGGGCTAAGTTTCAACAGTGCTTCTTGAAATTGTGCGCAGTATATTTCTTTGATTGTTCCACACTTTCTTCTGGAACATTTCCCTAAAAATTTTTTAACGGGTGAAGCTGTAATACCTCATTGCCTTTTATTGCTGGCATGGACTCAGATATAAGTTTTGCCACTGCATTGGTGAACAGATTCTCTCCATTTGATAAGTGTCGATTACTGATGAAATGTGGCGCACAGTTTTTGTGTCTTTGATAGCGAACTTCCACAGTCATAGGTCACCATTAGGCACTCCATGTAATCGTGCCAGTACCACATCATTATTATGCTGTTGTGCAGTTTCTAAAACCTGGGTGTCTAAGTTACTAGACTGCGCATCGATAACGGTTGTTACCAGGGACCATGTTTTTGTTTCCGGAGCAGATCAACGTATACCAAAAATGAAATAAATACTCCTCCAGTCAATGTGTGAGGCAGAGATCTTGTGAGCTTTGTTGACCGACTGGAGCCTGGTGCAACTGCCTAATTATCTGTACACCATCTCGCCTGTTGTTTCTACGTGCTGTGGACTGGCTATGTTGTCCTGTAAACTCTGTGTTATCTGAACTTCACATTTCCATTTTGTATTTCCTGTCTGAACTGTAGCAACAGCAGAAAAGTGACATGCTTTCACTTTTTACATGTATCCTAAAGGCATGATAATCGTCTCTTGATTCGGGGGTAACAGCCTCAGACTCTTGTGAGAATCTCTTGTGACAAGTTATACAGCTGCTGGTATCTACCACATTTAAGCGCTTGGCACTACTATGGGGCCCAGTATGAACACTGCCATGGGAGTTATCTGTAGTTAAAACATCCATGAGATTAAATAAATGAAATACAAAAAAAAGGTATTAATGGTATCAATATACGGTGTACATTCATTTTGGTTTCTCAATATTTTTTTTTCTAGCTTAAATTTTGTAACTCAAGTTTTATTTTTATAAAATGGTGGCCTTATGGATTTTTTTTTATCAAATATACACATGTTGATTAACAAATTATGTTGCACCAGTCACTCGTTTGTGAATTCTATCATTTTTGCTTCAAAATTTTACGTGAATATAATATAGAGATTGTAACTCGTGAACGATAATAACGTCTATATGTTCTAGGCGGCAATTTTGTTTTTGGCCTATAATAAGCTTTACACTCTATTCCCAAGCTGCCAACATGGTTGTACTTGGCGGACACATGCTACTGGTCAAATTCAACCGTGTGAACTGTTTTTTATTTTCCAGTAGAAGTTATTAATTAATCAGGTCAGTAGTCTGGGCTCGCTGCTCCAATATTACCTTCATCTATTCAAGAGCTGTGTTTAGTAGTATACTGTCGCCATTTTTAAAGGGAGGGAGAAATATAGACAAATCATAGCCTTACCCTCATCGTCGGATTTTTAAGAGGGAAAACGTATTATATCGTTGCCATTTTTAAAGGGAAGGAAAAGTAGTGTATCGCCATTTTATCAGAGGGGAATCAGAAACAAACCATAGCCTTACCTTCATCGATTCAAGTATTGTGTTATGTATTATAGTGTCATCGATTTTTTGAAGGGAGAACAAAATCAACAAACAAACCCATTAAACGGAGTGATAAAACTCATTATGTCAAGAGTTCTTTTCGTTCCTTTGACGAGGATATAATAAAGGAATATGACCCGTAAAGCTGCGTGTTAATTCCGTGTACCACTTGATAGTGCTCTTAAAGTCAGAGTTTAATTCTTAATGCTGCGTGGAGTTTATACTGAGGGCATACTGGGTAGAGGAAATAACCAGACTGTGTGAGTAATGTTTCTTTTACCTTCGTCTCTGTAGCGCGCCGCAGTTCCTCACCTGTACCGCACCTTTACCACACGTCTGTACCACACCATTACCACATCTCTGTACCACACCATTAACACACCTCTGTACCGCACCTTTACCACACGTCTGTACCACACCATTAACACACCTCTGTACCGCACCTTTACCACACGTCTGTACCACACCATTACCACACCTCTGTACCACACCATTACCACACCTCTGTACCACACCATTAACACACATCTGTACCACACCATTAACACAGCTCTGTACCACACCATTAACACACCTCTGTACCACACCATTACCACACCTCTGTACCACACTATTAACACACCTCTGTACCACACCATTAACACACATCTGTACCACACCATTAACACAGCTCTGTACCACACCATTAACACAGCTCTGTACCACACCATTAACACACCTCTGTACCACACCATTACCACGCCTCTGTACCACACCATTAACACGCCTCTGTACCACACCATTACCACACCTCTGTACCACACCATTACCACACCTCTGTACCACACTATTAACACACCTCTGTACCACACCATTAACACACCTCTGTACCACACCATTAACACACCTCTACCACACCATTAACACACCTCTGTACCACACCATTAACACACCTCTGTACCACACCATTAACACACCTCTACCACACCATTAACACACCTCTGTACCACACCATTACCACACCTCTGTACCACACCATTAACACACCTCTGTACCACACCATTAACACACCTCTGTACCACACCATTAACACACATCTGTACCACACCATTAACACACCTCTGTACCACACCATTACCACACCTCTGTACCACACCATTAACACACATCTGTACCACACTTTTACCACATCTCTGTACCACATCATTACCTGTGTACCACATATCTGTATTGCATCTCACCACCTCCATACAACAACGGCCTCCTTACCACACCACCTCCACACCTCCGTACTACACTATCTCCATACCTCACCACCTCCGTGCCACACCTTCTCCGTACCACAGTACCTCCTTACCACACCACCTCTCGTTCACCAACTCTCTACCACATCACCTTACCTCACCACCTCCGTACCTCACAACTTCCGTACCACACCACCTCCTCGCCTCACCACCTCCGTACCACATCACCACCACACCCCTCCGTACAACACCACCACCACACCTCACCACAACTTCGCCTCACCACTCTTGCACCACATCATCTTTTCACTAAATTCAAAATTCAAAAACTTTCGCAGACTTTAACTTGGAGAAGGAGAGTTATCTAAATTATTATTAACTTGAAAAAAATAAGGATGACCTGAAGAATCGTCACCCCACCCCATAATATCGATAATATTGCAAAATAATTTACTCAATATTTCAAAATACACGATGCATATAATAATGGTTAGGTTAGGTTAGGTTAGATTAGGTTAAGCCTGAAGATTAACCACCATGAAGGGTCCTGACCCCACCTGAAGAATGGCCACCCCAAGTTGTTTCACCTGAAGATATGTCACCCTGCCTAACTCTGGGGTGACGGTTCTTCAGGTGATCCAAAATTAAGAAACGGTTGGGAAATTATTTTCGTTTCGATGAAGTTTGTAATATTGAAGTGAAATGTTTAATTGTACATTGCTCAGCTACATATAACTTTTAATGGAGGAAGATCAAGGCAGAAGGTGAGGAGGTCGATGTATCTGGGCTCCTCCGCCAGCAGGGGAGGATGGGGGGCACAGGCATAATGTCAAATTTCACCAAACCATGAAATTAACATTGTTGTACTTGGGGGAACCTTTACTCTACACTGTGTTCTGTATACTTCTTCATGGTAGACACGTGAATAATAATTTTTTTTTACTGTCAATTAGAAGAAAATGGAGGGGCGGTAACCCGCGGCTGTTGAAATATATAATGGGTGATAATTTCGCCCATATACTCCCGTCAATAAAGAACTTAGGAAGAGGAAGACTAGAATCATATTTCGTTCCTCAAAGTTGTGTCCTTAATGTTGAAGTTACGGTATAGTGTATTACTGTATTTAACAAGTAAAGTCTTTAAGCGTGTATTGTAAGTTAAGGTATGTACTGTACTAGTTATCAAAAAATAAAAGTTAAGAGATTCACATCTTTCAAAACTTACTTCTTGAGTCAATTCTTTACCTTTCAAGAAATATTGGAGTTCCTCAAAAATCTTGGCTTCCATTGGTGTTTAAATAATATAAATTAAGTGTTCTGCTACTATGGTTTATCCTTGGTTTAAATGTTATCCTTTGTGTTTTACGTAGCCAGAATGACATTGGTTCACTACAAATCGCAAGAGAGAATGAAATTTATATTGTTAACCTTGGTCAGGTCTACCAGTACCACCTCAACCTTGTCTCGTGGTGTATATTGAGCCTATGTCCTCTGCACCTTACTCAAAACATGTACGAAAAAAAAACCCGGCTGATAAAGCAGTTTTGCACGACATTCATTATGATTTCTTATTGACTTACTTTTTAAAAAGCACCGGAGGCCAGGGGCTTGAGGCGGTGTGTTGTCGGTAATCTCTCTGCTGTATACTTTTAAAATATAGGAAAAAAGACAAAGTCGAATAATTTTTGTTTCATTCAGTAAAGTGTGCCCTGCGTAATGCTGCTCTCCTACATGGAATTATTGAAGATTATAGTATTTTTCCTGTGTACTGTATTACAGGAAGAGTATAACTCCTTATATTAATGTTCCTACGGGATTATGCTCTGATCCGAGGAACTACTGGCGGCTGTATTAGTTTTCTTCTATATAACCTTTTAGGAAGAATTCAGCTCCTTGTTGGCTTTCGCTTCATTACTATGATAGAGAATTAACATACAGCACAGTGCAATTCATAAAGAAATTGAACTGTACAATATAGTATAAACGTGAGACTTATACTTTTATAGTGTAAAAGAAGAAATGGTACTTTACATATTTTTAGTGAAGAACGAAGTATGTTAATTAGTTTCAACTTTGTAAAGACGAATATTATTACACAGCACGAGCCAGCTGATATATGAAGAAAAACAAAACTTGCCACATGGTGTTCACATTTTTTTTTTGGGGGGGGGGGGGAGTAGGTTGCCGACACCACTAATTGAGTTTGTGTTATTTTGTCTGTAACTTTCAGCATTTTCGGATTAGGTTTTTATTTTTGGCCAGGGTCTTGTGACCCAACAAGGTAGTGATGGTGTGTACTAGGTCATTGAGAATTATTTATTCTTGCACAGAATGTTCCTCTTGAAATACAGACAGATAGACACAAAAAAACGAGACATGCTACAACTCCTTATTTACCAAATTAAGAAAATTAGCTGTGATCACCTTCAAAGTAGTTCCCTTCTGAGTTGACACACAGCTGCATAGAAGCTGCCATAGTTCAGAGCAATTCCGCAGATCATGTTATGTAAGGCTGTTGAGGAGCTCCGTCGTTTTTGCTTTCACCTCGTCTTCCGACAAATAAATTGGTTCCTTTGAGCACGGACTTGATCTTTGGGAAAAGGTAGAAGTCGCAGGTAGCCAGGTCTGGTGAATAGGGTGCACAGTGATGTTTTTATTGAGCTAAAAACTGCTTCACAGACAAAGTTTTGTGGGCTGGCGCGTTGTACAGTCACAATCCAAAGTGTCGACATCCCCCCCCCCCCCTCCTGGCTGAGGGTTCGCCGAGGCTAGGGTTGAGGTAAGGCTGGGTGATCGGGCGCAGACTTTCCACTACCACAGCACTCCGAGACTCGCAGCACACGAGCATGGAAGGAAATTTTTTACGAATTTTGACATGACATGCACCTGCATAACAAAATTTCAATCATTGTTGGCACACTTAACAATAGCAAGTTAGGAGTGAGGCATGGGCTGTTCTCGACCCAGTTATGAAATATGAATATTGATAAACATCACGTGTTGATGGACTAAAATTATCGTGACACTACTACAGACAAAGAATAAGTCCCATCACAAAGATGCACATTAACAGTCAATAATCATAGTAGTGATCCACTATCAGAGCTCTGTTGGCAATCACCTCCGGGCGATTGGCTCGAGTGTTAGGTGGACGGAGCCCACGTCCTCCAGTCAGAATATCCATATCTGTTGGAAATTGGCTCCAAGTTACCAAACACCATGAGTAGGACGTCATAGATATTTATCATTCAGGTGATAAATAAAAAATAATCATATGCGTAGCTAGTTGTAATGTTGGTAACTTCTGTGCCATAACTCTCATAATCCGAGACCTTATGAAGTGAAATTTAAAAACTAAAAGCAGTGATTTACTTATATATATATATATATATATATATTTATATATATTTTTTTTTTTTTTTTTTTTTTTTTTTTTTTTTTTCATTAGGCCAGTATCCTGGTGGTCCAGAGGTAGTGTTCCCCGGTCACAGTCATGGGCTCGTGAGCCGTGGGTTCGAATCCTGGCGGGTTGAGGTGTTGATTGTATATTTATATATATATATATATATATATATATATATATATATATATATATATATATGTAATGAGACAAATCTCACAAGAAGATTACATATAGGTAGAATATTGATAGTATAAGAGTATAAAAGAGAGGAAGATTTTGGTAGCGTGGCCGTGATAGTTATTTACACTGTCAATACACTTATCGTATCTTATATGTCAATACACATCTATTACGTCTTAAGGGCGACTTCTCAAACACCGCTTCGTTACAACTCTTTATTAATTACGAACATGACATGGACACATTAATAACACCTTCTATTAAAGTTACTAGGACATTATATTTACGTTACTAGGACATCATATTACGTTACTAGACACTGATTCTCGGACACGAACATGAAATGAATACACTTCCCACGTAAGTAACTCATCCCATGGAAAGCTCTGACAAACACTCACGTGACCTAGGGGAGGCCTAGCAGGTAGTCCTGGGTTGTCTCTATGGGAGACTGCTTAGCTGGGCGCCGGAGGGAAGTCTCGGTCCTGACCGGAGGCGACTGGTGGCGACCGGAGGCGGTTTGCCTCCGGCCCCTGACTTCTCTCGAGCAGGACTCGGGACGTTGTAGCTGGCTCTCTATCTGGGTATCTCCGTCTGCGAATGTCGCGAGGGAGGACTAGGACGTCCTATATATTGGGAGGCGAGCCGTCAGGGTGAGCTGATCGGGGGGGGGGGGGGGGGCGGCGGCGGCGAAGGGTCTCCTTACATTTGCCCTCGCTAATGTAGGGTCAGGTCTGGACTTTTTCAGAGACTATAAGTTGTATCTTCTGGAAAAGTCATCAAATGGGGCCGTGTGACATGAGAGGCCCTGGTTGATTTGTGGCCCCTTGAGTTGGGCTCCGAGGGTTACATTTGACCTGGCTAATGTGAGGTCAGGTCTGGACTTCTTTCTGCGGTGTAGGATATTGTGTATATTGGGAGAGAGTCGGCTGGTGCCTTCTTACATGTTTGTTGGCCGTGTGACATGGGAAGGGAGCCTGGCTGATTTGTAACACCCTTGAGCACCCGCGGGGGATACCCTTACACTTGACCCCCCTAATGTCGGGTCAAGTCTGGCTTTCCTTGCGATGTAAGCTGTGGTCTGACAACCCATCACTACACCTCCCGCCAAGACCAAAGCTTCCATGCTCAGAGAACTGATGACACATTTAAAGTAGACAGTAACATCATGTGCAGTATCTAATATAGTCCCTGAGGCGATAATGCATCCTTACATTTTACAAATTATAACCCTAGAGATGTATGTTTTTCTACTGGCATAGTTTGATCTGACAAAGCTTACTATACCTCCCGCCAAGATTAAATCTTCTATGACAGGAGAAAAAAATAAAATACATACACAGTAAGTGAACATAGAGTGATCTAAAGATCCTTCATATGTAGCATAGTGTCCGAGGCAAACTTGCAAATCACATTCTACAAACGAAATCAGGTGTTACATTGCCTAACCAGGCCGTGTCAAAATAATAATTCGTCCCACTCAGTAGTATGTCTACAACATTGCATTTGGTAATACAAAACATTGATCAAATGAACTCATAGAAAAAGTGACTAATCTTTTTAAAAAAACATTCTTTGTAGTACATGTTAACAAAAATCAGAGAATTAAATACAAAATACAAAATGCTCCTGCTTCACATGTTAGGGTGTTATATCTTTTTATTACACATCAGCAACATCAACAACATCAGTACATTTGTTGGGTTCAGCATGGCTCAAGTCCTCCATCCAGCTGGTATCTGAAAATAAGGAATGCCGGCAGCACAACAGCGGTAGTCGGTTGGTCCTTCTGATGATCCACCTTGTCATCGTCGACTTTCTTCTGATGTCAGCACAGCGTCTCTTGTCTTCACATAGCACGTTTTTCTTTCTTCAATACCGCACTTTGTAGGTCGTGTCACCACATCTGACTTCTTCTCACTTCCTCCTGGTTTCTATAATATTCCAGATGATTTATCTGTCCACCTGCGCTTCCTCTACATGTAGAGCATTTTCATATTCCAGATGAATTTTTCTGTTCATCTGCGTTTCTTTATACATCTTCATTTTCATATTCCAGACGATTTTTCTGTTCATCTGCGTTTCTTTATACATCTTCGTTTTCCGTCATATTCCAGATGAATTTTTCTGCTCCATCTGTATTTCTTCTCTGCAACATCATCATTTTCAACATATTCCAGACGATTTTCTGTTCATCTGCCGTCGGCCCCCTCCGGCCGGGATGAAAGCCGGTCCACTGCTTGGGCTGTCGTCTCCTTAGATGACTGTAAGGCAGGTTCCGCGGACCAGGGCTCGCCCTCCGTACGTGAGTGTCGGCGAGACCAAAGACCGTCCTGTCTTACACCTTCCACAGTGGTGAATCCCTCCCTGGCTGGGCTCACCAGGGTTCGTTGTGTGGCTCTGCATTCCACACTCCTTAACTTCCAACAGTAGAAAAATATAAAATCTTCTTAATCCTAGACCAGGTAGGACTTGAAAGAAGTGGGGTGGTGCGTGGCGGGTGTGGTGCTGCATTCATCACGCTGCATTCCTCACGCTGCTTCTTCTCTTCTTATATGTGCTGTGGTCGGATTCCGGCTAGCCATGGGGCGGTACTGTGTGTGACATTTGACAGAAACAATCCGAAAGGGATGATGGATTAGTTGGAAGTGTATCCGTAAAGAAAAACAAATATTTACTTTATACGTTACGTCAATGTTTGGCAACTATAGTTTCCGTCACGACAATATTCTCATTAGGCTGGGTCGGGGAGTGAAGCTCTGCTCACTACATTGAATATTATTTATCACTACGCGTCAGAGAGTACATTACAAATCGTACTAGCATAAAAACACACTGAGTGAAGCTCTGTAATTATCGCAATATTAAGTAACACTAACCACCAATTTCGAAGCATAACTCACAGGACAAAACATTGGTGGTCACACGGGCAGGGCGAGAAACATTCGGGCATGATGCCCGCCTGGTGGGGTGAGGTGTAGAGTGGCGTAACCGGGACGGGGCGCGGGGCGGGGCGGGGCGGGGCGGAGCGGGGTAGGGCAGGGCGGAGCGAGGCGGGAACGGATGGGTACAGAGGGTGAGGTGAGGATTAGGACAAGGAGGAGGATGTAGGTTGTAAGACATGTTAAGTTATAACAGTTAGTATAGACACAGCTTCTATCACTAAAACACAATGGGTACATTTAACACTGACCGACAATTAAAATGCACTTGGGATACTGAGAACTTCACAGAACGTGGGGGACACTGAGAAATTATATTAAGCACTGAGCATATTCTGGGAGTGTTTTGCTAGTAACAATTCGCGTATACCACAACGAGAGACATTGACTTGAGCTGTAAAGATGACACACTAGGACACTTTTCACGCTACGACGCTATGACACAGGAATTACTTATTACACAATTGTAGACAATACTTAGACTGAATCAAATGAAGGATGAGACGAGCCAGGTGTTATGGCTAACCGAGGGAAGGCGTGAGTTTACGTTATGTTCGCTGCCACCATTGTAATGAAACTATATCTTGCAAGAAAGAGATTTATATATATATATGAAGAATATTTAGTAAGAGAGTAAAAAAGAGAGGAAGATTTTGGTAGTGTGGCCGTGATAGTTATTTACACTGTCAATACACTTATCGTATCTTATATGTCAATACACATCTATTACGTCTTAAGGGCGACTTCTCAAACACCGCTTCGTTACAACTCTTTATTAATTACGAACATGACATGGACACATTAATAACACCTTCTATTGAAGTTACTAGGACATTATATTTACGTTACTAGGACATCATATTACGTTACTAGACACTGATTCTCGGACACGAACATGAAATGAATACACTTCCCACTAAGTAACTCATCCCATGGAAACCTCTGACAAACACTCACGTGACCTAGGGGAGGCCTAGCAGGTAGTCCTGGGTTGTCTCTATGGGAGACTGCTTAGCTGGGCGCCGGAGGGAAGTCTCGGTCCTGACCGGGGGCGACCGGAGGCGGCTTGCCTCCGGCCCCTGACTTCTCTCGAGCAGGACTCGGGACGTGGTAGCTGGCTCTCTGTCTGGGTATCTCCGTCTGCAAAATGTCGCGAGGGAAGACTAGGACGTCCTATATATTGGGAGGCGAGCCGTCAGGTTGAGCTGATCGGGGGGGGGGGGGGGGGGGGGCGGCGGCGAAGGGTCTCCTTACATTTGCCCTCACTAATGTAGGGTCAGGTCTGGACTTTTTCAGAGACTATAAGTTGTATCTTCTGGAAAAGTCATCAAATGGGGCCGTGTGACATGAGAGGCCCTGGTTGATTTGTGGCCCCTTGAGTTGGGCTCCGAGGGTTACATTTGACCTGGCTAATGTGAGGTCAGGTCTGGACTTCTTTTTTGCGGTGTAGGATATTGTGTATATTGGGAGAGAGTCGGCTGGTGCCTTCTTACATGTTTGTTGGCCCTGTGACATGGGAAGGGAGCCTGGCTGATTTGTAACACCCTTGAGCACCCGCGGGGGATACCCTTACACTTGACCCCCCTAATGTCGGGTCAAGTCTGGCTTTCCTTGCGATGTAAGCTGTGGTCTGACAACCCATCACTACATATATATATAGGGTGGGGTAAGGAATAGCTGACACATAGCTGGTTCTCTACAGCCATCACATTACAGAAAACTGAAAACTGTTGAAGGAGTCGTGTGTTCTTGTTTGACGTCATCAGTATTTTGACCCCGGTGGTGAGACTACATTTCATTGTGGAAGTACATTATGTGTTTGAAATACATTATTATGCTTCTCTACATGTACAGCTGGGGAAAGTTCCGAGTGCTACACCCTCCCACATATGTGAACCCCGTCAGTGTGAGACCAGTGAATGGCAAACCACTCAAACCACCTGGCAGAGTTCATCACCTGGTAACAGTGGGTAGGGGGTGGGATGGTAGGAGGTGGTTGGGGGGGGGGGGGATGTGCCGCCTACAGTAACGTCGTCAAGTTACTGATTTCTGCTGGTTAATTATGGATGTACCCGGTAGGTAGAACGGCTTATTATGAACTCTAAGATATGTATTTACATATCCGTAAATATATGAAAAAAAAACTAAGTAAGGAAGGAAAGGAGAACATAGTGTAAAATATTGAAGCTTTCCATGCAGTGGTGACGTGAACAATGTCAGTAAGCTAATAATGCAGCCGAGGTATTGTCAGGCTCACACGAGTATTAAAGCTTATTATCATCTCATTTATTTTCTAGCCCCATGAGTTAATAGGTGAAAGAAGATTATTAGAAATTGAAGAAAAGTGGTTAAACTGAAATACAGTAGGAGTAGAGAGTCTGGGCTCAACCAGATCACTTTATCTTATCTATTGTTTTTGTTTTGCTCCCTCGGGTCGTCAGACCTTTGTATTAGTATTGGTTTATTTATATCGTGCTGCTTATTATACTTCTTACTTCGTGTTTTTTTTTTTTTTTTTTTTTTTGTTTACTATGGTGGAGTTAGTGAGCCCTCTCAGGTCCTTGAGTGGTTGGGAGGGTAGTCACATTTTTTTTCTCTAAATATTAGTTATGTTAGTCTAAAGGCACACTATATGGAGAGGCCTGCCAGGTTCTCAGTGGGCTGGTAGATCACTTTCATCTTTTATTCTCTCTATTAATGTTTTGTTTGTGTATTGGGGCAGGAGGTGGTTCAATTACTTTCTTTCTGGCTGATTTAAACCAACCATCTTGGAATTCTTCGTTATCTATATTATTTATCCAGTTTTGGTAAGTTTCTGTGTTAAGTTCAGTCACTTTGTTCCAAATATTTGCGGCTTTGTTGTGTATTTCTACATTGATTTCTAGGAGGTTTGCTCTCTTGTGTAGCTGTTCATTATTGATGTGGTCTGTATATTTTATGTTATAAATAAATCTGAGGGCTATATTTTGCACTGTTTGTAACCTTTTAATGCTCGTTTTACTAAGGGTGTTCAATGGGATGGGTGGGGAGTCCATAATTGATTTGACAAGGGTTATATAAATCTTTCTTTTGTTATTTATTCTAAGGTTCTTAAAACGTTTTATTTTTTATAATCTTATTCTTGCCTGTCGTTCTTTATCTTTTATGTATGTTATATATCCTCTTTTTGTTAGTTGTAGTCCAAGCATCCTGCCTTCAGTGTCGTATGGGTATCGTTCCTGGTCACCTATCACTGGACTTGTTTTGATCTTGGCTAATGAATTTGTTCTTATTTGTCCTGATTTTCCATATTTTCTCAGAGTCATTTATGTTTTTTATCGCTGTTGCCGTGTAGCGTGCCATAAATTGGGTTGATTTTCCTGGGTATGATACCATTTGAGTAATATCATCAGCAAACATTACATATTCGCTAAAGGGGGTGGGTTGAGGTGTGTCTGAGGTATAAATTGTATATAGTGTTGGAGAAAGGCATCCTCCCTGAGGTACTCCACTCTCAAGATTAAACATAGTTCCCATAAGGTTTCCAATTTGAATTTGTGCTCTTCTATCATCTAAATAGTCACACAATATTCTTAGCAAATTGTTCAGTGTCGCATCAGCAGCTGTAGTGTTAAATCTCCTTGTTTTGCTCTACTAAGACACTATTCCTGTTGTAAATATATCTTCTCGTGGATGTTTGAACAATCCAAACGTATTCTGCTACATATGTGGGTGCTAATGTTGTGCATAAGCATCGACAAGAAATAACCGCATTCGTGAAAAATGCACATTTTGCCAACTTTGGAGTGAAAATGGGTGATTTAGATAAACCATGGGCGCCACATAAAGTATGTCGCACTATGTTGAGGTTTAAGACTGTGGAAATATGGTAAGAAAAAAGCTGTGCCATTTAGAGTCCCTATGGTATGGCGGGAGCCTAAAAATCATGCTGATGACTGTTTTTTTTTGCTCTGTGAAGATAGAGAGATATAATGAAAAAATAAACAAGGAAGCATTTATCCCAAGATTCAATCTGCCATGAGACCAGTGCCACGTGGTCCTGAGGTTCCAGTCCCAATTCCGCCAGATGTGTTGCAGTCCGTGTCATCAGAATCTGACCGTGATTCATCGGCAGATAACGGAAGTGATGTGTATCAACCTGAAGATATTATTGATGTACCGGAGGTGTTTACCCAGAGTGAACTTAACGATCTGGTTAGAGATTTGAATTTACTAAAGGAGTCTGCTGAACTTATAGGATCTAAGTTGAAATCATAGAATTTATTGAGCAAAGGGACATATTTTTCATGGTATAGGCAACGCGAAAATTTTTTTTAAATTTTTGTCAGAGGAAGGCCCTTGGTTTATTGTAATAATGTATCTGCTTTAATTAACTATTTTGGCATTACCTATACAGCTACTGAATGTAGGTTGTTCATTGATTTTTCAAAAACAAGTCTCAAAGGAGTTGTACTTCATAATGGAAAAGTATTTTCATCAATTCCTGTGGCTCACTCTGCTCATTTTTCTTAAAATGCAGACCATAGAGAAGTAACTCTTTCTCCATTAAGTGATTGAGTGACCTAGTAACGAATAGAGCTGTAGAAGCAGCTAAAATGGAGGGGGGGGGGGGGGGGTGCACCAAGCGCCATATATTGGTAACATGGGAGTATGTCAAGAGCGTGTGGACCCCAGGGGCAGTGTTGGTAAGAAAGGGAACATAGTGGTATACAGTACCAGACGCGGTGGCTGTCTGCTGCTATCTGTCTCAAGAGGATCTTCGCCAACGCCTCCTGAATGCTTCACCAGCGCTCGTATATTGAGTCCGCCTTTCTCGCTCATGGTAAACACTACATCTGCTGTTATGAACGGCTGACACTAGTCTGTTGGTGTGGCTTATGGAGGGGGGAGGCATGTGTGGAGGGAGGAGGGGGGAGGCATGTGTGGAGGGAGGAGGGGGAGGCATGTGTGGAGGGAGGAGGGGGAGGCATGTGTGAAGGGAGGAGGGGGAGGCATGTGTGAAGGGAGGAGGGGGAGGCATGTGTGAAGGGAGGAGGGGGAGGCATGTGTGGAGGGAGGAGGCATGTGTGGAGGGAGGAGGGGGGAGGCATGTGTGAAGGGAGGAGGGGGAGGCATGTGTGGAGGGAGGAGGCATGTGTGGAGGGAGGAGGGGGGAGGCATGTGTGAAGGGAGGAGGGGGAGGCATGTGTGGAGGGAGGAGGGGGAGGCATGTGTGGAGGGAGGAGGGGGAGGCATGTGTGGAGGGAGGAGGGGAAGGCATGTGTGGAGGGAGGAGGCATGTGTGGAGGGAGGAGGGGGGAGGCATGTGTGAAGGGAGGAGGGGGAGGCATGTGTGGAGGGAGGAGGCATGTGTGGAGGGAGGAGGGGGGAGGCATGTGTGAAGGGAGGAGGGGGAGGCATGTGTGGAGGGAGGAGGGGGGAGGCATGTGTGGAGGGAGGAGGGGGAGGCATGTGTGGAGGGAGGAGGGGGAGGCATGTGTGGAGGGAGGAGGCATGTGTGGAGGGAGGAGGGGGAGGCATGTGTGGAGGGAGGAGGGGGAGGCATGTGTGGAGGGAGGAGGGGAGGCATGTGTGGAGGGAGGAGGGGGGAGGCATGTGTGGAGGGAGGAGGGGGAGGCATGTGTGGAGGGAGGAGGGGGGAGGCATGTGTGGAGGGAGGAGAGGGGAGGCATGTGTGGAGGGAGGAGGGGGAGGCATGTGTGGAGGGAGGAGGGGGAGGCATGTGTGGAGGGAGGAGGGGGAGGCATGTGTGGAGGGAGGAGGGGGGAGGCATGTGTGGAGGGAGGAGGGGGAGGCATGTGTGGAGGGAGGAGGGGGAGGCATGTGTGGAGGGAGGAGAGGGGAGGCATGTGTGGAGGGAGGAGGGGGGGCATTAGGCTGGGCCAGAAAAGGGGTTATTTTCAAGAATTTATACTACAAGGTTGTAAGTCACCTAAAAGTTGTGAATGGGTATCAGGAACAAACCCATGATAAAATTTTTATTTTTAAATGACATCTTACGGTCAGACAGTCCGTTACCATAGCAACCGTTTCCGGCAAGACAACAAATTGACTAAATTGATGATTTCTCAGGCTGTGAATGACCGTCAGGGTTCATGTTGGTACCAAAATATGCAGAAAAGACAGCCAAAGAGCATAGAACATATACACAATGTCTGTGAAACAATTAATTCCACGTTTAAATAAAAAAACACATTTTCTTCACATTTATGGTCAATTTTATTGAACAAAATAAAAATTAGTTATCCCGAAATCTACCAATGGAAGTCAATTACTTCTAAGTAACATCAGTACACAATACACACTCATATTAGTCCCAACTGTACGAAACGGAGGCCAGTGACTTTTTTGTCACAACCTCAGTTGACGTTGCCAGTCCATGCAGCTTCTCTCGGACACCCTTCACAACTCTGTATAGTGCCTGGAGCTGCTCTTCAGATTTGGGGGCCTTGTTTGTGTTCAAATCTGTGGCGAGTCCTAGTGCCCGCTCTGCTGCGTCATTGACAACAGGGAGGTTGGCCACAACTTTCTTGCCATGACGGTAGTTGTCCGAGGTGGTCCATTGTGCAACGGGGAGCTTGACAAAGCTGGAGTCAATACCCAAGAGCTCAAACATGCTCCAAGAGTCATGTCCAATGAAGTCTTTGAGGGCTTTACTGCCCAATTGATGTGAGGCTGGCATCTCCTGTTTTCTTGTCTCTGGACTGTCTGTCGCGTCATGGTACCTCAGCATAGCCTTTCTCATCGTCTGTTTGTCAGATGATGTTCGGTCCGAGAACAGTGCCAAAGAGACCAATCTCTCTGAGAGATACCACAAATGCTTTTGTAGCTTCTGTCTGGCCGGAACGACAAAGGAGAGAAATTTGGCAGGCCACTTCATTGGGTCCTTGCTGATACTGGCCTCTGCCTTGAGGAGGTTCTTCATTAGTGCCAGGTCATTCGATGGTGCATCGGCAGCACTCGTGCACGTTAACCATGCTTTCGTGTAGAAGATTGCCAAGAATACAGCAAGACTGGTGATGTCTTCCAATTCTTCGGGTGCATATACATCCCCAAGCTGGCATCGGAAGAGTGCCACCTTAAACGTGTACAAAGTCTTGCTAATCCAACGGGCGTGATGGAATGCCCCAGGTGCTTTGATGGTGATGGATCTCCGACCGGCAGGGACGGTCCCTCCAAGAAACAGCAGTGTTAGTTCTGCCAGCTCCAGGTAGTCATGTCGAAGTGTCTCCTTGGTGCTGTTCTCGATCCATGTCTGAAGGAAGGTGATGGTGTTATGTATATAGCCCATCAACTCTCTTTGTGGAGCAGTCACCTCGACCAATGAGTAGTTGTTATGGTTCAATTCGCTCCAATTGTTCACCAGTCGCTTGAACAGCTGTTCATTGGGTCCTGTGGTTGGGCCATACACAATTGAGCAAGATGCCCCCCCAATCAACTCATGGATGTGGTGTCTACATGCCAGTTGCAGAAGACTTCTACCAAACTCTGTCTCCAGTCTTACGACGACTCCACTCCAGACCCCAGAGTTCACTGCAGTTGTGTCAAAGACAAGAGCACCTATCCGGGATGTGTCCAGTGGATGGTCATTGAGGACCTGGAAAGAAAATAAATAGAATAAGGTGACTAACACATGCTAATATACAGTTAATCAATGAACGAGCATTTGTTATCGTTATTTATTACACGATCAGTAATCAACGAAGCGAAGAGTGAGTTAATAATACAAAATAATACTGAATAATCACCTGAATAATCTTTGCTGCCTCATTTTCAGCAGTTGACCTCCCTTCCATCCCAACAATTGATAGTAGAACTTCCTGGCCATCCGTCCCTGTCAGTATCACCGCCACTCGTTCCATGTCCTTGCCCACATGCATTAGGGACTTGATCAGCTTCCCATCCCAGTGTAGTGCATACATCTTGGAAGTGATATCGCCAAGTTGCCACTTAGTAATATCTGCCGCCTTCTCAAGCCTTGCAGACTGTCTACTCCTTCCCGTTGTGTTCACAGACAGGTTGTACTCCTCAAGGTTCTTCCCTCCATCTTTACGAAAGGCAGCAGCCAGTTCTGTCACCGCCCTATTTGAGATTGCGTACTTGTCAGCAATGAAGCAGGCTTCCATAGGAACACCTTCCATCTTCTTGCTGACCTTAGGGAGTGACACAGAAACAGTGTGCATTGGTATCTCAGTGGAATCTTCAGACTCAGGGTCGTGACTTTCTTCTACGGCATCTGCACTATGGGCAGCAGTGGCAGAGCGTAGACAATCCTTAGCTTTTCTCTCCTGCGCTGCCTGCTGATCAAGAAACTTGCGCTTCTGCCTTTTTGCTAGTTTCTGATCGCGTGGGCCCAGAGTTGCGGTGCGAGTAACCCCACGTACACCTTCCAGGTACAACCAGTCTTCCTTATCTGTCTGGTCTTGCTTCTCCAGCTGTTGTTTTGCTGCCAGTCTCTTCTCAAACTCGCGTTGAACAATCCAAAATGTCTGCCTCGTCTTTACCAAAAACTCCTCCCTTTTCTTGGTCTCTGTATCTGTTGTCCTATTCCTCTTACTCTTCCTTAGTTTGTACTCCTTAATATCTGTAAGGATCATCTGCTCTATCGCTTGCCACGATTTAAGGGTAATACCAGTATTTACCCACCAGTCCTGCAAGTCCTTTGTTACAAGTCTGGCGGCATCCAATGCGCTAGACTGAAGATGGCTGGCTTGCTGCAGTTGTTTATGATACCCATGGTACTGAAGAAGAACCTGTTCCCCTGTTGGTGGATAAGGGCCAGTGAATCCATGGTTTCCTGGTACACTGAAGATGGGGGGACACTTGTCAAAGAGCCACAGCAAGGTCTTGGTTTTGGTATTCATGCCTTTAGAAGTGAGGACCAGCAATTAGAAAACAAATATGCCTATTATTACATAAAGTTTGAATTTTATACACAAAATCTGAAACAAAAATGAGTTTTTTGCAAATATTTTTTATTGAATTGTATCACACCCACTGTCTAGTTGTCATATCATCTTGGGCTTTCAATTCTGCATCATTTGGTACCAGCAGCATCTCTGAGGGTCATTCAAAGCGTGATAAATCATTATTTTAGGCATTTTGTGTAGTTGTCGGTAATGGTTTCCACGGTAACAGACTGTCTTACCGTAAGACGTCAATTTTTTTTTACCAAATTTACATTTTTGTGTTCCTGACACTCACTCACAACTTTTAGGAAACTTACATTAAATTCTGAACAACTTTTTTTTTTTGGCCCAGCCTAGGGGGCATGTGTGGAGGGAGGAGGGGGAGGCATGTGTGGAGGGAGGAGGGGGGAGACGTGTGGAGGGTGGAGGGGGAGGCATGTCTGGAGGGAGGAGGGGGGAGACGTGTGTAGAGGGAGGAGGGGGGGCAATTGTGGAGGGAGGAGGGGGGAGGCATGTGTGGAGGGAGGAGGCATGTGTGGAGGGAGGAGGGGGAGGCATGTGTGGAGGGAGGAGGGGGGCAATTGTGGAGGGAGGAGGGGGGAGGCATGTGTGGAGGGAGGAGGGGGAGGCGAGTGTGGAGGGAGGAGGGGGGAGGCATGTTTGGAGGGAGGAGGGGGGAGGCATGTGTGGAGGGAGGAGGGGGGCAATTGTGGAGGGAGGAGGGGGGAGGCATGTGTGGAGGGAGGAGGGGGAGGCATGTGTGGAGGGAGGAGGGGGGAGGCATGTGTGGAGGGAGGAGGGGGAGACGTGTGGAGGGAGGAGGGGGAGGCATGTGTGGAGGGAGGAGGGGGAGGCATGTGTGGAGGGAGGAGGGGGGAGGCATGTGTGGAGGGAGGAGGGGGGAGGCATGTGTGGAGGGAGGAGGGGGAGGCATGTGTGGAGGGAGGAGGCATATGTGGAGGGAGGAGGGGGAGGCATGTGTGGAGGGAGGAGGGGGGAGGCATGTGTGGAGGGAGGATGCATATGTGGAGGGAGGAGGGGAGCAATTGTGGAGGGAGGAGGGGGAGGCATATGTGGAGGGAGGAGGCATGTGTGGAGGGAGGAGGCATGTGTGGAGGGAGGAGGGGGAGGCATGTGTGGAGGTAGGAGGGGGGAGACGTGTGTGGAGGGAGGAGGGGGAGACATGTGTGGAGGGAGGAGGGGGGAGGCATGTGTGGAGGGAGGAGGCATGTGTGGAGGGAGGAGGGGGAGGCATGTGTGGAGGGAGGAGGGGGGAGGCATGTGTGGAGGGAGGAAGGGGGAGGCATGGCCGGAGGGAGGGAAGTGGAATGGCAGGCAGGCAGGAAGGGAGGGAGGGTGAGGATGGAAGATGGGAAAGAGGAAGGTGAAAGTCAGTAAGGGAGGGAGGTGGGGAAGGGGGGGGGAAGAGAGAGAGAGAGAGAGAGAGAGAGAGAGAGAGAGAGAGAGAGAGAGAGTAATATACAGTGGCTTACAGGTGGTCGTGTTTGATGATTTTGACCAGACCCTATATGAAGAGGTCTCCCAGCCACCGTAAATACGAGTGGTGCTCGAGAGAGAGAGAGAAAGAGAAGAGAGAGATTCCTCCATATCTCCTCCATCACCTACCACTCCCCATCCTTCTCACTTGGGCCCACTGCATCTCTCCCTTCCATCCCTTCCACATTCTCTCCCTCACCCCCCCTCCCTCCCTCCCCGACACCGTAAATTATTATTCATTTCTCAGTGGAATAAAATAATTCCAAGTGGAGACATTCTGCCTCTCTGCTCTGTGTTGAATTACTGTATCAAGTAGAACCGCATTGAAGGACAAGTAGAGCCGCATGAAGGACCTATTAGAGCCGTGTTAAAGAACCTAGTCGTATTAAAGAAGTACAGGCGCGTTAAAGAACCAAGTAAACCCGCGTTAAATAACCAAATAAACCCGCGTTAAAGAACCAAGTAAACCCGCGTTAAAGAACCAAGTAAACCCGCGTTAAAGAACCAAGTAAACCCGCGTTAAAGAACCAAGTAAACCCGCGTTAAAGAACCAAGTAAACCCGCGTTAAAGAACCAAGTAAACCCGCGTTAAAGAACCAAGTAAACCAGCGTTAAAGAACCAAGTAAACCCGCGTTAAAGAACCATGTAAACCCGCGTTAAAGAACCATGTAAACCCGCGTTAAAGAACCAAGTAAACCCGCGTTAATGAACCATGTAAACCAGCGTTAAAGAACCAAGTAAACCCGCGTTAAAGAACCAAGTAAACCAGCGTTAAAGAACCATGTAAACCCGCGTTAAAGAACCAAGTAAACCCGCGTTAATGAACCAAGTAAACCCGCGTTAAAGAACCAAGTAAACCCGCGTTAAAGAACCATGTAAACCCGCGTTAAAGAACCAAGTAAACCCGCGTTAAAGAACCAAGTAAACCCGCGTTAATGAACCAAGTAAACCCGCGTTAAAGAACCATGTAAACCCGCGTTAAAGAACCAAGTAAACCCGCGTTAAAGAACCAAGTAAACCCGCGTTAATGAACCATGTAAACCAGCGTTAAAGAACCAAGTAAACCAGCGTTAAAGAACCATGTAAACCCGCGTTAAAGAACCAAGTAAACCCGCGTTAATGAACCATGTAAACCAGCGTTAAAGAACCATGTAAACCCGCGTTAAAGAACCATGTAAACCCGCGTTAAAGAACCAAGTAAACCCGCGTTAATGAACCATGTAAACCCGCGTTAAAGAACCAAGTAAACCAGCGTTAAAGAACCAAGTAAACCAGCGTTAAAGAACCATGTAAACCCGCGTTAAAGAACCAAGTAAACCCGCGTTAATGAACCATGTAAACCCGCGTTAAAGAACCAAGTAAACCCGCGTTAAAGAACCAAGTAAACCCGCGTTAAAGAACCATGTAAACCCGCGTTAAAGAACCATGTAAACCCGCGTTAAAGAACCAAGTAAACCCGCGTTAAAGTGCCAAGTAAACCCGCGTTAAAGAACCAAGTAAACCCGCGTTAAAGAACCATGTAAACCCGCGTTAAAGAACCAAGTAAACCCGCGTTAAAGTGCCAAGTAAACCCGCGTTAAAGTGCCAAGTAAACCCGCGTTAAAGAACCAAGTAAAGCCTTTGTAAATATCCTCGTCACCTGTTTGGACCATTAACATATTGATGCCTGGAGATTATTTATTTATTTAATTTATTTTTTTATTTATTTTTTTTTTAAGAGGTGGTGAGTGCGGGTAGTCTCTTTGGAGGTGGTGAGTGCGGGGTAGTGTGTCTTAGAGGTAACTTCTATTTGGAAGGGTGTTGGGTGTTGCTGGTATGTAAGTGTCAGTTGGTGTAATACTGTTTAGTACTCCGAAGGCGTTCTGATAGAAGTGTAAGATGAGTAGTTAGGTTGATGACCCAACAGCTATCAAGTAGACATGTACCTTACTCTCTTGTGCACAGTTTGTTAAGTTTGAATGGAGAGGTAAACTCGTTGGTACAAAAGATAAACACTATTCGGTAACGTTGACAAGGAGGCTAAGAGAACTCGTGTTACTGAGATGGGTGGTCGTCGCAGAATGAGGTGTCGTGCAGTCACTCCCCAAAAAACTATCTCTTCTTGGGGGTTGGGGGGAGGGGCTATGAATTTCAGAATGAACACTGCGAAGCCTGTTGTTTCGGTAGGGTTATCAAAATCCTTCATCCGTTGTGTCATATATTTTCACCACAATTTTGTCTAGACAGT
>CAUDMG010003255.1:1272500-1440000 GCA_958450375.1 Homarus gammarus
GGTGGTTGTCCTCCTGTTGAAGCTTATAATGGTGGTGGTCCTCCTGTTGAAGCTTATAATGGTGGTGGTCCTGGTGTTGAAGCTTATAATGGTGGTGGTAATCCTGTTGAAGCTTATAGTGGTGGTGGTCCTCTTGTTGAAGCTTATAATGGTGTCCTCCTGTTGAAGCTTATAATGGTGGTGGTCCTCCTGTTGAATCTTATAATGGTGGTTGTCCTCCTGTTGAAGCTTAAAATGATGGCGGTCCTCCTGTTGAATCTTATAATGGTGGTGGTCCTCCTGTTGAAGCTTATAATGGTGGTGGTCCTCCTGTTGAAGCTTATAATGGTGGTTTGTCCTGTTGAAGCTTATATTGGTTGTGGTCCTCCTGTTGAATCTTATAATGGTGGTGGTCCTCCTGTTGAAGCTTATAATGGTGGTTGTCCTCCTGTTGAAGCGTATATTGGTGGTGGTCCTCCTGTTGAATCTTATAATGGTGGTGGTCCTCCTGTTGAAGCTTATAATGGTGGTGGTCCTCCTGTTGAAGCTTATAATGGTGGTGGTCCTCCTGTTGAAGCTTATAATGGTGGTGGTCCTCCTGTTGAAGCTTATAATGGTGGTGGTAATCCTGTTGAAGCTTATAATGGTGGTGGTCCTCCTGTTGAAGCTTATAATGGTGGTTTGTCCTCCTGTTGAAGCTTATTGATGAGATATTAATAAATTCATCTGTTTATACCGGATCACCTCGAAAATCTTGCTCGAGTTGAGAAAAATTAAGAATGTTGATGGCAGGTGGTGAGGGGTAGGGGAAAGTACATTAGACTACCCCAGCCAGCGTGGTGAATCGGTAATAGATGTGTGTCATTGAGGGCGAGAAGGTGGAGGGACAGCCTGTCTCCCTACTACTGTGCAGGTCGTGATGGACTGTGATGGACTGTGGTGGGCTGTGATGGACTGTGGTGGGCTGTGATGGACTGTGGTGGGCTGTGGTGTGCTGTGATGAGCTATAATGGCTGGCTGTGATGGACTGTGGTGGTCTGTGATGGGGTGTAATGGGCTGTGGTAGGCTGTGGTATACTGTGGTGGGCTGTGGTGTGCTGTGATGGGCTATAATGGCTGGTTGTGATGGACTGTGGTGGTCTGTGATGGAGTGTAATGGGCTGTAATGGGCTGTGGTGGTCTATGATGGACTGTGGTTCGCTGTGGTGGGCTGTGGTGGGCTGTGCTGGACTGTGATAGACTGTGGTGGACTGTGGTGGGCTGTGGTGGGCTGTGGTGGACTGTGGTGGGCTGTAATGGACTGTGATGGACTGTGGTGGGCTGTGGTGGGTTGTGGTGGACTGTGGTGGGCTGTGATGGACAGTGATGGACAGTGATAGACTGTGGTGGGCTGTGGTGGACTGTGGTGGGCTGTGATGGACAGTGATGGACAGTGATAGACTGTGGTGGACTGTGGTGGGCTGTGGTAGACTGTGGTGGGCTGTGGTGGACTGTGGTGGACTGGAAAATTACTCGGAGTGTCAAACCTGGGAGGGAGAGAAGGGGGCATTTATCAGTGGAGAAAAATGTTTGTGAAGTCGAAAGAAATACTCGTGCCAGCATCCTAAAGTTATGTCTTATGAGATGTATTAATAAAAGAGGAGGGGAACAATATGGACACACACACACACACACACACAGAAGACATATTGTACAAGTACTATTGATTTACAACGGTACTCTGCTGTGATAATCGATGGCAATGGAACCACAGTATTATCGTTTCAAGAGCCGCGAACACCAGCAGTAGAAAAAATCACAGTACAATCCCATACAAGATATGAGACACAAGAGAGACTCCCACAAGAGATAGCCAGATAATGAACCCTCTGAGGTGTGTTGTCTACGGGCACCGAGAGCGACTGTGTCTAAAGGTAAATTATTTAAATCAGTCGCCGGGAGGCTCAAACACCTCATGGAAGACTACGACCAGTGCGAGAATATTCAGTCGTGTGTGGCCGGGTGGACTGTGTGAAGTGTTAACTCTGGTCCTGGACACCGAGATGGTTGGCCTTGTGTTGTACCTTGCTGTGTCAGGGGGTCGTTGTGTGCTGATGCTGAAAACTTTGCAGGAAGATCACTACTCAGTGTTAGAGTCTTGAGAACTGGCCCAGTGCCAGTGCCAAGCCAACCTCTTCTTCGGAGGGGTGAGGGGGGCTCCAGTGGGTGTGGCAGGATAGGGCCGTCCTCCAAGCAACCTTGACAGAGGAGAGATGAGGGCGTGTTTGTGGAGACGTTTGTAAAAGTATTGCTTAGTAATTACTTAAGTCTTTAAAAATGCTGCAATCAGACGAGGCAGCTGAGGAACATGTGAACAGTATAAACAAGTGTGGCCGCAGACACGTGACCCTGGACATTTGGTCAGAAACTTGACTCTATATCAGGGATGTCCAAGATTTAACATTTGGCTAAGTTAAACCACTCTTAAAAAAGATTCCTTCATACAAAACAACCATTCATTAGTCCGGTCATGAAGGTGGGTACTGAGCTGAGTAAAACCACTACAAACTTCATGTTGTGTGTGTATGTGTGAGTATCTTATGCAAGTGTATATGTAACAGTTTAAGTTTTCTTGGTCTGTGTTTATGTTAATATGAGATATTGTGTAAAGTTAGAACCCGACAGTCCTACTGATGACCCAGAATTGCCTGTTGTTGTAGCAATATATTGTGTTGCTGTTGTAGGTCGAGGTGTTGCTGCTGTAGGTCGAGGTGTTGCTGTTGTAGGTCGAGGTGTTGCTGCTGGTAGGTTGAGGTGTTGCTGTTGTAGGTAGAGGTGTTGCTGCTGGTAGGTCGAGGTGTTGCTGTTGTAGGTAGAGGTGTTGCTGCTGGTAGGTCGAGGTTGTTGCTGTTGTAGGTAGAGGTGTTGCGACTGTAGGTCGAGGTGTTGCTGTTGTAGGTAGAGGTGTTGCTGCTGGTAGGTCGAGGTGTTGCTGTTGTAGGTAGAGGTGTTGCGACTGTAGGTCGAGGTGTTGCTGCTGGTAGGTCGAGGTGTTGCTGCCGTAGGTCGAGGTGTTGCTGCTGGTAGGTCGAGGTGTTGCTGCCGTAGGTCGAGGTGTTGCTGGTAGGTCGAGGTGCTGCTGCTGGTAGGTCGAGGTGTTGCTGCTGGTAGGTCGAGGTGTTGCTGCTGTAGGTCGAGGTGTTGCTACTGTAGGAAGAGGTGTTGCTGCTGGTAGGTCGAGGTGTTGCTGCTGTAGGTCGAGGTGTTGCTGCTGGTAGGTCGAGGTGTTGCTGCTGTAGGTCGAGGTGTTGCTACTGTAGGAAGAGGTGTTGCTGCTCGTAGGTCGAGGTGTTGCTGCTGGTAGGTCGAGGTGTTGCTGCTGGTAGGTCGAGGTGTTGCTGCTGTAGGTCGAGGTGTTGCTACTGTAGGAAGAGGTGTTGCTGCTGGTAGGTCGAGGTGTTGCTGCTGGTAGGCCGAGGTGTTGCTGCCGTAGGTCGAGGTGTTGCTGCTGTAGGTCGAGGTGTTGCTGTTGTAGGTCGTGGTGTTGCTGCTGGTAGGCCGAGGTGTTGCTGCTGGTAGATCGAAGTGTTGCTGCGGTAGGTCGAGGTGTTGCTGCTGGTAGGTCGAAGTGTTGCTGTTGTAGGTCGAAGTGTTGCTGTTGTAGGTCGAGGTGTTGCTGCTGTAGGCCGAGGTGTTACTGCTGGTAGATCGAGGTGTTGCTACTGAAGGCCGAGGTGTTGCTGCTGGTAGGCCGAGGTGTTGCTGCTGGTAGGCCGAGGTGTTGCTGCTGTAGGCCGAGGTGTACAATGACTTAATCCCTTGAGTACGAGGACTTAACCTCTTGAGTACGAGAACTTAACCCCCTTGACTACGAGAACTTAACCCCCTTGACTACGAGGACTTAACCTCTTGAGTACGAGAACTTAACCCACTGGGTACGAGGACTTAACCCCTTGAGTACGAGGACTTAATGTGTTTAACGATGACTTTCGGGTTTTTCATTAGGTGGAGTGACAGTGCACCCAAGGAGTAATTCATCGTACTCGAGGGGTTAAGTCGAGAGGTCACAGAAACTCAGTGCAACTAATATTGTTTAAAATTTACGAATGAAAGATCAAATTTACTGTTACAAATGAGAACTGAAACTTTATACTTGACCACTAAATAATACTAATAATAATGTATTGGACTTTACAAGTGAAAGATAATAATAGAGTGGTAGATAATAATAATAATAGTAATAGATGATAAATAGTGAACTTTAAGTCATGTTGAGAGGTCAGAGGCTGTACAGTAAATATGATATTCAAATAAGGTGCCTGAAGGGCGGTAGTTCATATTATGGCGGCCGGCGCTCACTGTGGTATCCTGAGTCAGTACACCAGACATGTTGATGGTTGTAGACGTGGAATATTTTTCTACCCGTTTGTGAGATGAACTATATGACTTTAATGATAAGAATTTCGTTTCTTAGTAACTTTATTGATTTTGTTGTGAAGCGAGACAGAAATTTTGCACAGCTCAAATGGCAAATTGTTTTGTATCATAACAGCGCCAGTACGAGCACTCACAGCGCTTGGCGTTCTGAATCCTGCACCCTAAAATGATAGGTAAATGTAGACAATGGCAAGCTAACCGTCGCTCGCCTTCTGCCTGCCATGGCGATCAAGTATGGCACGAACACTAATCTCTTCCTAGGCTGGCACGGACTTTATGAAGGGGTGCCCTTGACCGTAGCCAAATCCCTCCCTCCCTCCCTCCCTCCCTCGCTGTAGCTCGCCCGTCTACATAAATCCCCTCACCGTCTTCCCGCCCATGTAATTTCTGTCTCCACCCTCTCACCCACACATTTTCTAAGGCCAGCGCCCGCCCACACCGTCTCTGTCACTACCGCCCGCCTGCCCTCACCCTTCCTCCCGCCCACCACCACCAGAGTCTCACCCACAACTACCCTTTCTTCCCGTCTTTCGCCATACCCACTATCTACCTAACTCGCCCACCATGACCTACCCTCCGCCCGCTCATCATCACCACCCATCCACTCACCTACGTTCACCACCAACACCACCCCACCCTTACCCCGCCCACTCCCACCATTCTAGATCTACCTACCAACACCACCACCACCCACCCTTAATCTGCCCGCCAACACCACCACTAACCTTCCGCCCACCACTATCCATCCTCTGCCCGCCCACCACCACTAACCTTCCGCCCACCACTATCCATCCTCACCCGCCCGCCCACCACCACCTATCCTCACCCGCCCGCCCACCACCACCTATCCTCCGCCTGCCCACCACCACCACCACCCACCCGCCCACCACCGCCAGATCACGACCTCCACGGAAACGACATAGCCAAAGCTCGGTCAAGTGAAGGAATTCCCAGAAATATTGAAAATATATATTTTTGAGTGATGGTCACACGAGATGAATGTATTCTTTATATATATATATATATATATATATATATATATATATATATATATATATATATATATATATATATATATATATATATATATAAAGTCAGCCATAATACATTCAGTAGAGAATATTCAACGAGAGTAAGTATGGTGCAGGTAAGCCGCCAGTACAGGTACAGTAATTTACATAATGAAGTCAGTATCAAAATATAGCGGAAATAAACCTAAATTCACTTATATGTATTTTTGGGGCGAGATGTTATAAAGGAATAATAAATTTTGATTACGAATTGATTATTATTGTCTCAGACAAATTAATTACCAATACACCTAAACACAGTAAAGGTGTGTAAACAATAATGTGTATTCAGTAAATCGTCATGCAAGTTTACATTTGGTGTTGCCTGTGTACAGACAATGCAAGTATACAGGTCAACATGTGAGTAAACAACGTAGGTATACTGTACAGTGTGCATAGACCGAGCAGGTATACACAACCTACGATGCAGGTATACATGGGCAATAAACAGTAAGGCAATAGACCAAAGATAGCCGACGAGGTTGTCAGAGGTACAGTACAGCATAACAATAAATTATAATTTGAAAAAATATACAAACATTACTGTATCACTTAATTTCTACATAAAAAACTATATACAAATATGTAGCCTACCAACAACTTGTTAATATGAAAAGAATATATACTCTATATATACGTATATGTTCCAATAAAAAAAAAAAAAAAAATATATATATATATATATATATATATATATATATATATATATATTATATATATATATATATATATATATAAATTTTTTTAATGTGGAAAAATATACATTTGAAATCCAAATATAACCGACTGTGTATCTGTATGTGTCAAGTATTAGCAGTAAGACCAGAGGAATGGATTTTGTCTTTAGTCCCGCTGTAGATGTTAAGATAAAGGCTTAAGAGGTCGCCGCGTCTCCGGTATTGGCATTAAGATAAATCCTCTGAGAACCTTTCCGTGTCTGTGTTGAGGCTAACATGGTACACAAGTCTCACGACCAGACACACACACACACACAGATAGTGTGGAGCCTTATGATAGTGTAGAGCCTTATAGTTTAGTGGTGTGGAGGTACATTGAGGGCCGGAGTGAGGGGGGGGGGAGGGGCAGACATACAGTACACGGGACGACACACACCATCCACCTGATGTTATCTGTTGGGGGTGGTGCTGTTCCTCCTGCGGCAGTGGGATCACCCTTGTATGTTGGAGGGGAGTGTGGGGGAGTTAGGGAGTTGGTGGTTTATGGATGGGGGTGTTTAAGGAGTAGGTGGTGTAGGAGAGTGGACCGTGAGGGAGTTAGGTCTTGGGGAGGTGAGGGACCATGAGGGGGGGGGGGGGTTGGCAGTAGGAGTGTGAGGTTACGGACGGAGGTTATGTGAAGGAGACTCTAGGTGGTGTAGGAGGGAGGAAAAGGTGGTCTTAGAGAGGATAAGGGAGCAGGTGTCTTGGAGGAGGAGGAGGAGGAGGAGGAAGTAGTAGTATTGGGGAGGGGGGAGTGAGAGGCAACCTGGAGGAGGAAGCAGACAGGTTTATCACTCCTTCCCTGACTGCCAAGAGAAGAGGGGAGGATAAGGAAGAAAGAAAATACGAGGAGGGTAAGAGTGGCGTAAGGGAATTAAGGGCATAATAAAACAGGGGATAGTGAAGATCAGAGAGGCGGGAGGAAGGAAACGGGAGACAGAGAGAGTAAGGGAAAGAATAAGGAAGAGAGTGCAGGAACAGACTCACCAGAGAAACAAGAATATCTTTTTACTGCCCAAAACTTTAACTTCCAGCACATTTTCGTTATTGTGAGTCGCGGGAAAAATGAATTATTTTGCTTTATAACTATTTTTGTACCGAGGAGATACTGACTAGTGGGTGGATACATGGGACGCTTAATTTTGTAACGAGTGGGTACAGGGAGGTTACAGGCAGTAATGGCTGGATAGATGAACCAAGTATATTTCTTTTGACGGAGATATTCGTGGTAATGCTATGGGGAAATTGTGTAGCATTTTCTGTTGTTCTCATGAGTGGATTTCTTGTCATGAGTTAAACTATTTTATAATTAATTCAAGTGGCTTTATATTTTCGATTATTGTTCTCATGTCGGAGGCTTGAGTACGACTGTGTGTGTGTGTGTGTGTGTGTGTGTGTGTGTGTGTGTGTTTTTCTGGATAAGGAGACTCACCTGGGCGTTTGTCCTGGGGAAACCCTCTACACCTGCCAAGTTAATTACTGATATATCTCTCTCTCTCTCTCTCTCTCTCTCTCTCTCTCTCTCTCTCTCTCTCTCTCTCTCTCTCCCCGTACATACATACTTATTCCCTAGTCTACACACACACACACACCATCACTGTAACGTCAACGTGTCTGTCTCTGGTTGATGCATGGTACTGGGTGTCATTGGCAGCATGGTGCAATACTTCTGGCTGACAGAATGAATACATTAAGAGCTTACATGTATAAGTAATGAAAATCCAGAGATATACTGTTGATTTATGTGTATAATATCCATCCATAATAATAAAAAGACGTGTCTGTCTGTCTGTCTATCTGTCTGTCTGTCTGTCTGTCTGTCTGTCTGTTCCAGCCAAAGCTCCAAAACAGAAGCAGTTAGAGATATGACACTTTCTACATATATACCACGGACCTCCGGGTGCTCCCAGCAGAACCTAAAATCTTTCCCGACTGAGATATCATCACGGCGATTGCTGGAGTGGTTACATGTGTCAGGGAGGGTAAACTGTTGATAGTTAAGGTTAGGTTAGGTTAGGTCAGGTCAGGTCAGGTTAGGTTAGGTTAGGTCAGGTCAGGTTAGGTTAGGTTAGGTTAGATTGAAGTGGTTACCCGCTTCAGGAAGGGCAAACTGTGGCAGTCAGGAATATACACTGTTTACTTAACCCGAGCAAACCTGGATAATTTTGCTAGATAGTAATAATTCAGAAATATATTTGTGGTTTGCATATACGATATAGCATTAGTAATGACAGTAATTATTTAACATGCATAAAATTGTCAATAACAACATTACTATATATAACTCGTGTAACAGACCCAGTATCACATTACACTCCGGCCACTGTGTACTAAGTGGGTCTGGTGGAGGTTACACAGCCCCGGCACACACAGAAGATGTTACACCACACCAGGAAAATCACTCAACTCCTCTCTTTATCCTTCCCCACCCGCCCTGGCTCTCCCAGTACCTTCCCGACCCTCCCTGGCTCTCCCAGTACCTTCCCGACCCTCCCTGGCTCTCCCAGTACCTTCCTCACCCTCCCTGGCTCTCCCAGTACCCCTGGCTCTCCCAGAAGCCGTCCCCCTCGTCCACACCCTCCCCACGTCCCCACCCTACCCAGGTCTCCCCTCTTGTCTTCCCTAATTAATGAACAGGGATGCTTTGCTCTCTCCAGCTGACCCCCGGTTGTTGCTTCACTGGGCTCCCGGAATTATTGATAAGAATGAGTGAGTGAGTGAGTGAGTGAGTGAGTGGGTGCGTACGTGCGTGCGTGCGTGCGCACTACAAAGTTACACGTATGTCGAGCAGTGGTCCTCCCCACCCTGCTATATGGCAGCGAGACATGGGTCACATACAGGAGGCACCTCAAGGCACTTGAAAACTTTCACCAACGTAGTCTACGTTCCATCCTCTGAGTTCGCTGGGAAGACAAGAGAACAAATGCCAGTATTCTCGCTGACACAAACTGTAGGAGCATCGAGGCTACCAATATCCATGAACAACTACGTTGGACTGGCCATGTTACCTGCATGGACGACAGTAGACTTTACAGTCACCTAGCGAATAGTAAACGTAAGGCTGGCTGACAACCAAAAAGATATAAGGATAGTCTTAAGACAAACCTGAAAAAGTGTCAAACTGACCCTCTCGCTTGGGAGACGATTACTCCACACCGTAACGTTTGGAGGAGCACCACACGAGAAGGTGTCAATATTTTCGAGTTAGCCCGAATGGAAACCGAGGCAGACAAGCGCCAACGCCGGAAATATGCTGCCACCGCCCCTCCCTCACTAGATGTAGTCCTCCACATGTGCAACATCTGTGAACGACCCTGCCGGTCCCGTATCGGCCTCTCTAGTCACCTCAGAGTTCACCAATGAAGGTGACATCCTTAATAACTCATTCTATCATAGCTGGATGATCGTCATACTCAGTTCCGAGTGACAGCAAAGTAGTAATAGTGTGTGTTAGCTCCTGGTATATTCAAACAGGCAATAAACACAATAAAATTTCACCATAAGATCCTCACTAATTCCAAAAACATCATCGATAAAATTAACTTTAACAAAACACTTTATACAATATATTAAGACTAATAGTTAACTGGCTCAGTGATGTAGTACAGAATGGTTATATAAGAATTGTAGGGTCATTTATAATACAGTCAAGGAGTCATTCATACACAGTTCATTCGCCGTGTATGAGAGTCTTGTGTTATCAGTGGCTAGTGCAAGAGTGATGGTGTTGGTGAGTGGTGGTGTCGGATGGTGGTAGTTAGTGGTGGTAAGGTGGGATTTTGGTACTAGTAGTAGTAGTAGTAGTAGTAATAGTAGTATTGTTAACATTAATAATTTTTGATGACGTTGGTCGGTAAGTGAAGCAAAAAGAAAAAAATAGTCCTAAAAAGAACTTTAAGATTAAAATAGTCAACACAAATAGTAAGAATACCAACACGTGTAGAATGAGCACCTCCATGTGTATGTACTGTACGTTCACGAGACATCTCAGGTCAGGACAAACACACACACACACACACACCACTTACATCCAAATACTCACTCCATTACTTCCTCTCTTTGACCCCAAGACCTCGTAGACTTGAGTTTGTGTCCAGCGTCGTCTGGGGTGTGTGAGGGCGTGTCTCTCTCTACCCATAAACCTTGCATGAACGATATATCTTTCGTTGTAAATTCTGTTGCAATTATATTTTGTCTGAATGGCCGGATGACGTGAAGATTAGGCACCCCCAGCTTATGTCACCTGATTCTACGTGGAGATGTTAGGTTAGGTTAGGTTAGGTTAGATTAGATTAGGTTAGGTTAGGTTAGGGTAGGGTAGGGTAGGGTAGTTTAGGTTAGGTTAACATTATGCTATTTAATAATCTTCAATAATTTAAACTGCCTTATTTTCACGTGATCCTAATGGTGTAATAAATTCTGTGTTTGGGGATACTGGACGCGACCACCAGAAGGTCAGGCTACTTAACCCGCCTATCTGATGCCGGTTGAGTACATGTCTTGGAAACTCAGGAACGTGTACTGTTTGTGTACTATTATGTGTTATACTCTCTCTCTCTCTCTCTCTCTCATATGTTATTTTCAATCCACCATCACTCCTCAGTAAGTGAGTGGTGGTGGGGGGGAGGGAGGTGGGGGGGGCGGGTTGTCGAGGCCTGGAATCACCTGAAGTTATGTCTGTGTTGTTTTATCAGATGGCGACTCAACCCTCATATGGTTCAGCCGCCTCTGCTTATCTACATTATGTAAGTGTGTACGACCAGTGCATCTCCTCCCGTCACAGCAGCGGCTTCACCTTAGTTACCCTCAAATGTATATATTTCATTAAGCTGACTTGTATACTAAAGGGTTATAGAAAGTGCCATTGGATTTATTTACATATTGCTACGCTGGTTTTGGTGTTTATTTATATAGCCGATATATACTTTAGCTTACTTAAAATGCCTTTATTTTTCATTTATTTATAAGCGGCTTTTAATATATCTTCGTTTGTTGATATACAATTTAGAGGCTCTTAAATTGTTATGAGGTTTATTGATAACTTTAGTTAAGTGTGTGATTATTTATCTGAAGTAATGTTTGGGTTTCTTATAATTTTAGAGATTTGTTTATATATGACACTGAGTTACCCGGCCAGCCGCACATCCCTACCAAATTTTAAATCTCTTATTTACAAAACTGTGGAAATGTATAAGGACACACACACACACACACACACACACACACACACACACTATTTTATTTATCACTTCACTACTTCTCCCCTTACTAGCCTTTTGGGCAGTTGGTCTATCCACTGGCAGTACAGGCCAAGCAGGACTCGAACCCTTGACATATTAGCGAGTGATACGCGCGATATAGCTGTTTTTTTAATATGGGGATTAGCCCACCCAGGCACAGCTCACCGACCCACATCAAGGTCAGGAGGGGAGGGGGTGGTAGGTGGCGAAAAATAAATAAATTGAACAAAATATAAATAGAGAATGGAAACAATTACACACATAAAGAGTGAAAAACAATATATGTATGTTGTGTTGTCAAAGGAAGAAGAACAATTGAAATCCTGCAATTGTGTGTAAATGAGGCAGAAAGTCAGATCAGCAATAGATTAAATATCTAATGTTGTGATACGTGTCTGTTTGTTAAGATGTATACTTTGGGTAGTTCTCAGCTACAGTGTGTGTGTGTGATAATAATAATAATAATAATAATAATAATAATAATAATAATAATCAACGGTTTATTGAAAGAGCATGGCAGCCGGAAGGCCTAAAATATACAGTTACATAATTGGGGAATGGGTCTCTTGATTGACAAATAATATACAAGTAACATATGTGATACAAATATGATATATAATAACAAGGTGCAAAATGGTACGGTTGGCTGGGAGTGAATACACTGGTTGATTACAAGTTATTGATTATTTTTTCAATGGTTGGGGCTGGGCTGTTCTTATAGCGATCAGTACGAGCTCGTATGGGCTGGATGCTGTTGTGGTGTCGAACAGCAATTCGCGGACGAGGGATCTCGGGTGGTAGTAAGAACCGGTGTCGAGGATGGTGCAGAAACTTCTCACCAAATTTGCAGATGAGGTCGTGGTGATGGTCAGAGAGAGCCGAGAGGGTCAGGGTGTTGAGTGTAGTGTCAGTGTGTGTGTGTTACTGTGGTCTTGCTGCGTTATCTAGTATGGTCCAAACACACAACCACTTCATATAATTAAAATCAACCGCTTCGGTATCAATGAGCGATCCTAGTCTCTCTCTCTCTCTCTCTCTCTCTCTCTCTCTCTCTCTCTCTCTCTCTCTCTCTCTCTAAGGTATTCAGTCCAGTGCCTTACCGTCAACCAAGCAAATATAAAGACGAAGTGATGTGCTAACAATTGCATCCTCTTTATCAGATTACCCCCAGTCCCCCAGCACCCTCCCTCCCCCCTCCCTTCCTCCCCCCTCCATTCACTCACCTCCCTCCCTTGCTCTCCCCCCTTTCTCCCTCCCTCCTCTTCCCGCCCTCCTCCACTTCCTGCCCTCCTCCCTCTCATCTCTCTTCCATTACCCTTTCTTCCTCTCCCCCCTTTCTCCCTCCATCCCCATCCTATCACCTCCCCTCCCGTCATTTACCTCCCTCATCTCCCTCCCTCATCTCCCTCCCTCATCTCCCTCCCTCCCTCCCTTCCTCTCTATTCTCACTTCTCCCTCCATCCTCTCCCCTTCCCTTCACCCACCTACCCGTCCCTCCTCTCCCCTCCCGTCTCCTCTCCCCACCCTTCTCCCTTCCTCCGTTCTCTCCCCTTCTTTCTCTCTCCCTCTCTTCTTTCTCCATCACTCACCTCTCTCCCTCTCCCCTCCCCATCACTTACCTCCCCCGCTTCCTCCCTCCCTCTCACCTCCCTCCTTCACCCCCAATCACTTACCTCCCTCCTCTCCCCTCCCCATCACTTTCCGCTCTTCCTCCCCTTTATCTTCCCTCCCCTCCTTCTCACCCCCTCCTTCTCCCCTACCCTCACCTCCCTCCTTCTCCCCTACCCTCACCTCCCCTACCCTCACCTCCCCTCTCCTCATCTCCCCTTTCCTCATCTCCCCTCACCTCCCCTCCCCTCATCTCCCCTCACCTCATCTCCCCTCACCTCATCTCCCCTCCCCTCTCCTCACCTCCCCTCTCCTTCCCACCCTTACCCCACTCCCCTACCCCCTCCATTACCCCCTCCCCTCCTCCCTTACCTCCCTCCACGTCTCTGTTCCTCCAGTGTCGTGGCAGTTTATTGGGGCAATACAGTGCTATGAGTCATGATAAACATGGTTGGTGATGAATAGTTACGGGTTATGGTGGCGACCTTGAGGTGTGTTCCTATAGGTAAATGTATAGAATGGCAGGTAGATGGGTAGATAGAGAAATTGGTAGACAGATAGGTAGATGCATAAGTTAGTAGCGAGATAGATAAACAGATAGGTAGGTGGATTCATGAATATAGATGGATAGGTAGATAAATTTAATGTACAAATAGATCCCTATATATATATGAATAAATAGTTAGGAAGACTACATACATACATACATACATACATACACACATAAATACATACATACATACATACATACATACTACTAATAATAATATCAATGGTCGCCCCTCGTGTAATGAGGATGGCCGCCCCAAGGGCCACCTAGACGTGAATTTGTTTAAGGTGTAGAAGCTGTCGCCAGCACAACAACCACACCCTGAGTTAACAGGCTGCAAGACCCAATGTCAAGGAATAGTCCGAGAAGACCGGACAACTCGCCAGCTGCACTGTCTAACCATTACCCCGGAATACGATCCGTAAATCGATTAACATCCAGGTCCCCAATTACTGCTGGGTAGACAGAGGCATAAATGAAAAAAATATTTGAGCTTAACATTCTCTAGGTAATGACACTAGCGTGTTCATGACAGCTGACGGAGCAGGTCACAGTGAGTGGGGTGGAGTAGTGTCAGGTCACGATGAGTGGGGTGGAGTAGTGTCAGGTCACAATGAGTGGGGTGGAGTAGTGTCAGGTCACAATGAGTGGGGTGGAGTAAGCAGGTCGCAGTGAGTGGGGTGGAATAGGACAGGTCACATTGAGTGGGGTGGAGTAGTGTCAGGTCACAATGAGTGGGGTGGAGTAAGCAGGTCGCAGTGAGTGGGGTGGAATAGGACAGGTCACATTGAGTGGGTTGGAATAGGGCAGGTCACATTGAGTGGGGTGCAGTAAGGCAGGTCACAGTGAGTGGGGTGCAGTAAGGCAGGTCACAGTGAGTGGGGTGCAGTAAGGCAGGTCACAGTGAATGGGGTGTAGTAGGGCAGGTCACAGTGAGTGGGGTGCAGTAGGGCAGGTCACATTGAGTGGGGTGCAGTAAGGCAGGTCACAGTGAGTGGGGTGTAGTAGGGCAGGTCACAGTGAGTGGGGTGCAGTAAGGCAGGTCACAGTGAGTGGGGTGTAGTAGGGCAGGTCACAGTGAGTGGGGTGCAGTAGGGCAGGTCACATTGAGTGGGGTGCAGTAAGGCAGGTCACAGTGAGTAGGGTGTATTAGGGTAGGTCACAGTGAGTGGGGTGCAGTAGGGGGTGTTGATGTGCTTCTGCAGGTGGGGTCATTAAGCGCTTATTCTGGGTTAGTTCCTGCCTCACGGGCACGTCCTGCCAACAATGTCTGGTTTCCTTCCCCACCTCGTCTCCCTTGACACCTGCTTGACACCATTACGGTGCGTCGTGTGTATTTCTATTGCCAACACATGTTCCCCAAACCCCCTATGTTTACCTCATGGATTCCACCAATGACAACAGTTGCCCATACCACAGCTGGCAACGGTACGGTTGGTCCATGCCAGATTCCGCCACTGACAACGGTTCGGTTGGCTCCTTTCCAGACACCCCAGCTGCCAACGTTGCAGTTGGCTTCTTGCCAGACACCACCACTGACAACAGAAATTCATACCACACCTGCCAACGGCATGGTAGGCTTCCTGCCAGGCACCACTGCCAACGTTGGTTCCCTACCAGACACCATCACTGACAACATTGTTCTTACCACAGTTGCCAGTACCACCAGCATGAAACTGTGCGTTGGGGTACTGCCGACGCCCGTGCACAACACTACAATTAGACCCGTGGCGTGCCTGCCTTCCTTAATTTCTCATGCTAAGATAGAGGAGTGCGCTAAATATGGGACCGAGATAGCTATCTAACTCTCCCAGTCGTCTACTCGGGCAAGGTGAAGTGGCCAGAGGGGGCATGGCAAGGTGCAGTGGCCGACCCGGAGTGCACTGCAGCCCACGCTGGGGAAACACCTTAGTGTATCGACTACCACCGCTGGAGCGAGCTGGGGAGGCCTGGAATATGTTCATAAGTGCCTTTCCTCTGTACTCAGGCAAGAGAAATGATTCAGTTATTATTGTGATAATTGTGACGAGTTTTTATATCGGTAGTGTAAAGGTGAATTAACCTTGAGTATTACTGTTAGGTGTTACTACTACATGTTAGGGGATCACCAGCCTGTTAACGAGTAGTAATTATCCTTGTGAAGGCCCTCAGCGATGATGACTCAAGAATACACACTTAAAGTTGTGGCTCTCAAGTATGACACTGACATATTAGTAGACGCGGAAGTGCCAGGAATGAGTTAGTTGACAGTGGTTGAACTGTCAACCTGTATGACAGAAACTGTCCACCAGTGTCGAAATAAACGTGACAGAAAACATTATTATTGACAGAACATTAACATCAACGGGTGTTCCAGGGACCAGCCAGAAAAATTCCTGGAATCTATGAACACAGTTAAGAGTGAGTGGTGAGGCTCAGCTGGCCTCACCAGGCACGGGATCACCATGACTGAGGTGAGTGAAGAAACCGTATTGCAGTATACACCAGCCATAACACGTGCACATGACAGGTTAAGCTGCAACAAGTATCATAAACAACAACTACCTCAGCTACTGAACTCATATCGTTCATAAGAGTAATAAACTAATATGATTTATAAAAACATGTATATAACACAACATTCACTTAATATAGTTTTATAGTATATACAATTAAGTGAGACAGGTTTGAGCACCGTTACATTATCTGTGAATTATTGTATCGTCCAAGACGGTGCAACACATGACAGGTACACAGATCTTATCACACTGCTTAAGAAATGTGTAGCTTATAGTATTTAGCTAAAGCATTGTTAGATTTATGATGGAGAGGTGGTGTTAAGGGTGAGTGGGGTGGTCGTCGAGTGTGTGTAAGGGTGAGTGGGATGATCATTGAGTGTGTGTAAGGGTGAGTGGGATGATCATTGAGTGTGTGTAAGGGTGAGTGGGATGATCATTGAGTGTGTGTAAGGGTGAGTGGGATGATCATTGAGTGTGTGTAAGGGTGAGTGGGATGGTCGTTAAGTGTGTAAGGGTGAGTGGGATGGTCGTCGAGTGTGTGCAAGGGTGAGTGGGATGATCATTGAGTGTGTGTAAGGGTGAGTGGGATGATCATTGAGTGTGTGTAAGGGTGAGTGGGATGATCATTGAGTGTGTGTAAGGGTGAGTGGGATGGTCGTTAAGTGTGTAAGGGTGAGTGGGATGGTCGTTAAGTGTGTAAGGGTGAGTGGGATGGTCGATAAGTGTGTAAGGGTGAGTGGGATGGTCGTTAAGTGTGTGTAAGGGTGAGTGGGATGGCCGTTAAGTGTGTGTAAGGGTGAGTGGGATGGTCGTCGAGTGTGTGCAAGGGTGAGTGGGGTGGTCGTCGAGTGTGTGCAAGGGTGAGTGGGATGATCATTGAGTGTGTGTAAGGGTGAGTGGGATGATCATTGAGTGTGTGTAAGGGTGAGTGGGATGATCATTGAGTGTGTGTAAGGGTGAGTGGGATGGTCGTTAAGTGTGTAAGGGTGAGTGGGATGGTCGTTAAGTGTGTAAGGGTGAGTGGGATGGTCGATAAGTGTGTAAGGGTGAGTGGGATGGTCGTTAAGTGTGTGTAAGGGTGAGTGGGATGGCCGTTAAGTGTGTGTAAGGGTGAGTGGGATGGTCGTCGAGTGTGTGCAAGGGTGAGTGGGGTGGTCGTCGAGTGTGTGCAAGGGTGAGTGGGATGATCATTGAGTGTGTGTAAGGGTGAGTGGGATGATCATTGAGTGTGTGTAAGGGTGAGTGGGATGATCATTGAGTGTGTGTAAGGGTGAGTGGGATGGTCGTTAAGTGTGTAAGGGTGAGTGGGATGGTCTTTAAGTGTGTAAGGGTGAGTGGGATGGTCGATAAGTGTGTAAGGGTGAGTGGGATGGTCGTTAAGTGTGTGTAAGGGTGAGTGGGATGGCCGTTAAGTGTGTGTAAGGGTGAGTGGGATGGTCGTCGAGTGTGAGTAAGGGTGAGTGGGATGATCGTCGAGTGTGAGTAAGGGTGAGTGGGATGATCGTTGAGTGTGTGTAAGGGTGAGTGGGATGATCGTTGAGTGTGTGTAAGGGTGAGCGTGTTGGTCGCTTAAGTGTGTAAGGGTGAATGGGATGGTCGTTAAGTGTGTAAGGGTGAGTGGGATGGTCGTTAAGTGTGTAAGGGTGAGTGGGATGGTCGTTAAGTGTGTAAGGGTGAGTGGGATGGTCGTTGAGTGTGTGTAAGGGTGAGTGGGATGATCGTTGAGTGTGCGTAAGGGTGAGTGGGATGGTCGTTAAGTATGTGTAAGGGTGAGTGGGATGGTCGTTGAGTGTGTGTAAGGGTGAGCGTGTTGGTCGTTTAAGTGTGTAAGGGTGAGTGGGATGGTCGTTGAGTGTGTGTAAGGGTGAGTGGGATGATCGTTGAGTGTGCGTAAGGGTGAGTGGGATGGTCGTTAAGTATGTGTAAGGGTGAGTGGGATAGTCGTAAGTGTGTAAGGGTGAGTGGGATGGTCGTTGAGTGTGTGTAAGGGTAAGCGTGTTGGTCGTTTAAGTGTGTAAGGGTGAGTGGGATGATCGTTAAGTGTGTAAGGGTGAGTGGGATGGTCGTTAAGTGTGTAAGGGTGAGTGGGATGGTCGTTGAGTGTGTGTAAGAGGAGGTGTCTCGTGTAACTTGCTTCACAACCTCTCTACATTGATGGCGGGTCAGTGTACCGTCCTATATATTGCTACGTCTGCCTCCTCTTCCTTTCGACCGGGCTACGCTGCCTGATTTTTTTTTACTATTGTAATATACAAAAAACAAATTGTTGCCGTCGACGTGTCTTACTCACTAACCTGTTATTGAGAGAGAGAGAGAGAGAGAGAGAGAGAGAGAGAGAGCTGACCTCACGCAACTCCTCTGGACGTGACGGTGAAGAGCCCCGTTCATTCAGATTCCTCTCCTGCCTCACAACCAGATGGTAGATGCAGTCCAACACTCGGTCGACTAATATAACACAGTCCAATAAATAAACTCGCCTACTTATTATGCGAGTCACCCCTGTCAGCCTTAATCTTTCGACTTCGTTTTCTTATGTTTCGGTTCGTACCTCACGGCGTGCGTTTGGTTCCCTCTGTGTTTACATCGAGGCTTTCGAAGTGTGGATGTGATGAGTCGGACGCCGGCACCCCAAGTTATATCACCTGATTTTTAACCACTTGTGTTCGGGGTCTTCTCTCTGCTGAAGAAAATCACCTGACGTCCCCGTATAGAAGAAATTAAACACTCTACTCTACTCTACTCTACTCTACTACCTGCATCAGAATCTGTGCTTTTTATTTTAGAGTGAAGTTTTCGATTCTGTTATTGGAGGAGAGAGTGTGTGTGCGTTTGTGTGATTGTGTGTGCGTGAGTGTGTGCGTGTGTGTTCGTCTACGTGTATGTGTGTGTGTGTGCGTGTGTTGGGAGAGGGTTGAAGGCAGCAAGCAGTGTGGTTGATCGTTCACGTACATTCATCAGACTCATCACTGTAGTCTGGTCTCTCTCTCTCTCTCTCTCTCTCTCTCTCTCTCTCTCTCTCTCCTAGCTGTTTTTATCTGACATACTGATAAATCTGTATCTATTCACAAAAAATAATCACCTTGGAATAAAAAAAATGGTATTTCAACCTATAACTCATTACACACACACACACACACAATGTGAACCTTACTTGTTTTGCCATCATTACCCATTCAAGTTCTGTCTCACGAGCTAACACATTACTGATATATACTGGAGAAAGGTTGGGAGTGTCTGTGTTCCTCCTCCAACGTACTACAAAGCTAGAGTTACTGTGGAAGAGTCGAGTACCACCTCCAACTTACTACATTACAAAACACTGGACTTACTGTATTCTTGAGTACCACCTCCAAATTGCCACAGCAGCCACTCCACCCACCTCACTGCCGCTCGAGTTGATGCAGACCAGACAACCTCCTCCTGCCGGCGTGTTACAGCAACAGTGTTGTATAACATTTGGAGATGAAGAAGCCGCCAGCCACCTACCATCACGAGGCCCTGCTTGTATTATTACCTGGTCAAGTATACAACTGCAGGGGAGGTCTGGTAGGGCGAGATATTGACCTCTCTCTCTCTCTCTCTCTCTCTCTCTCTCTCAAACCAGCTCCATGTAAGAAGTTAGGTTAGGCTGGGCAAGCTTTGGTTACTTTATATTAGTTTAGGTTAGGTTAGGTTATGACATAATTGGTTAGGTTATGTTAGGTTAGGTTGTGACCAATAAACCCTGGGAACAGAGCTGCAGCCACAATGAACAACGTTGTTCTGACTAATTTTTGTTCAGTTGTCTCCATTTATAACGGGTAGTGGCCAGCGTGTTATGTTAGACGTGGCACCACAGCCCACCAGACAACACATAGGAGCCAATGACGTTCTACTTTGTAAACTATATTAAAACCATAACCATGCAGGATATACGTCATTCACAGATATATATGGGGGCTCCTTATTTAGCATCCTTCGTCTGGTTACTATAGCGAAGATAGTTCTACCCTTTCTGCGAGTTTTAATACACAAACAAACAGTGGCGCCACATCTCACAGTTCAGAGACTCATTCCATCAGTTCGGAGTTTTGTTTCATCAGTTCGGAGTTTTGTTTCATCAGTTCGGAGTTTTGTTTCATCAGTTCGGAGTTTTGTTTCATCAGTTCGGAGTTTTGTTTCATCAGTTCGGAGTTTTGTTTCATCAGTTCGGAGTCATATTCGTTGGGGGGGCTTCTGTTGATGGCTTTATGCTGTTAGTTGTCTCTCTTTGTTGAATTATTTTCTCGTGTTTAAGGACAACTGGTGGAAAAAAGGTGGAGGGGTAAGGTGATGGGAGGGAGGGACACGAGCAAGGTACAGTCATGGACAAAAGTTCGCTCCCTGTAGTGAAAATGAGACGCGTGAATGAGTCTCCGAACTGACTTACCCTGACTGTCGTCTGGTGCGGGTGTGCTGTTTTATCTCATTTGAGGCCAATACTGTTTCAGTTTGGGAGGGTGTTTGACCCTGGGTGTACACAACAACACAGGGTTACAAGGACAAGGTGAGGTAAAGAAGTCGTGAGCAGCTCCACCTCCTCCTCCAGGTAGCTTTAGGTACTGTACACAGACGTGCTCTACATTCACGGGGAGGACATTAACTGTTTACTAACCTGTAATGATGAACGCTGTGCGTGTGTGTGTGTGTGTGTGCGTGCGTGCGTCCGTCCCTCCCTCCGTGTAAGCAAAATGATCTGTAAAATTGTCAGGTATTGTCCCAATTTCTTTATAGTTCTATAACTGACAATTCAATAAGTGCAAGAGAGAGAGAGAGAGAGAGAGAGAGAGAGCAGTACGTGGGTGGAGGCACAGAGGTATGTGGGAGGGTAAAGGCCACGGTCTTAGTGGACGCTCACAGTTGTTTGATAGTAAATATTAGCGTGGGGGGAGGAGGAGGGGGTAACAGGTGGGGGAGGGGAAGGGGGTAACAGGTGGGGGAGGAGGAGGGAGTAACAGGTGGGGGAGGAGGAGGGGGTAACAGGTGGGGGAGGAGGAGGGGGGTAACTGGTGGGGGTGGTGGAGTAACTGGTGGGGGAGGAGGAGGGGTAACAGGTGGGGGGAGGAGGAGGGGGTAACAGGTAGACGAGGAGGAGGGGGTAACAGGTGGGGGAGGAGGAGGGGGTAACAGGTGGGGGAGGAGGAGGGGGTAACAGGTGGGGGAGGAGGAGGGGGTAACAGGTGGGGGAGGAGGAGGGGGTAACTGGTGGGGGAGGAGGAGGGGTAACAGGTGGGGGAGCAGGAGGGGGTAACAGGTGGGGGGAGGAAGAGGGGGTAACAGGTAGGCGAGGAGGAGGGGGTAACAGGTGGGGGAGAAAGAGGGGGTAACAGGGGGGGAGGAGTAGTAGTTAACATGTGTGGGAGGAGTTAACAGGTGGGGAGGAGGAGGAGGTAACAGGTGGGGGAGGAGGAGGAGGGGGTAACAGGTGGGGGAGGAGGAGGAGGGGGTAACAGGTGGGGGAGGAGGAGGAGGAGTTAACAGGTCGGGAGGGGGAGGGGTTAACGGGTGGGGAGGAGGAGGAGGTGGGGTTAACAGGTATGGGAGGGAGTGGTTGAATTGGGTGAGAAATATTGATATTGAAACAGTTTATTTAGCCAGAAAAACACAGATACAGGGTGGATAATAATAACAATATTAACATGGCTGAGCCAGTTGAGAACCTGAGCTCTCCTGTAGGCACCTCATATGTACTATACATTTATCTCAAGGAAGTATTATGTAACATTTAGTATCATCTGGAATAGTACACGTAACATGGTGGTGGTAAGAACAAAAGAGAATGTTACCACAATTATCACTTCATTATTTACTTTTTGTACAATTATATTAAAAGCATATACATACCTTACAGTGGAGTTGATTAGTATACATTGATCTGGTAAGGGAGGGAAGTAATACAACATGGGTTGTATTAAGGTAAAACAAGGGGACGGAAACAGTCCGGGTCATGTCTTGATGGCAAATATATTTATTCCAATGGTAATTTCTATCTATCTATATGACATTCAAATTATGATATAATGGTTTTGTTGGTACAATAAAAGTAAGAGTATTAATTAAGTGCTATAAAAATAATAATACTTAGACAATAGATATTTTTTAAGAGACGATTTAAAGGAAGGGAGTGTAGTCTTTGCTCAGATGGGAGGGGGTTAGTTGTTCCACACCTTCACACAGTGATATTTTATGGAGGTCTGGGACTGAGAGGAGCGCATGGGGGTTGGTGGGGGGGGGGGTGTTGGTAGCTCTAGGAAGGTATGTGGAGGTGGAGGAATGAGGTTAGTATAGGAATGAAGTAGATGATGGGAGAGGACGGAGGTAGATGATAGGGGGGGGGGGGGGTGCTGAAGCTAGGGGGAACAGAGGAGGAAAGAGAAGGTGAGGAGGATATTGAGAGAGGAGATGACTGGGGAAAGTCAGGAGACGAAAGGTTGTAGGGAAAGTTGGTAGTGGGAAGGTGCGCGTGCGTGTGTGTGTGTGTGTGTGTGTGTGCATGCGTACGTACGTGTGTGTGTGGGGGGGGGGGGGTGAGTGTTGGAAAGACCACTTGCCTGCTGGGTGTCGCACACGCACGCTCACACGAACCCCGGGTTGTCTCCACCTCTCTCACACACACACAGAGCCGCCCTCAAGGACATGCTGGAGAACAAGTGGCGACAGAAAAAAGACAAATATGCGGAAGTGGGTTTGGAGGCACGACCGTGGACTTGGAATACCTGAAGGCGAGGTACAGTATACTGGTGGTGTTGGGAGATTTGTGGCTCCTCGGGGGTTATATGCTATTGATGGATTCTCACCGTTTAGTTTAGTCTTATCACGGAGCAGCTGCTAGTTGACTGTCACCCATGTCATTCCATTCTGTGGATGTCAACGTAAAACTACAAGTATACAAAAGGTCAAGGACGAAGGGCCCTTTGATGGGTAGGTATATAATAGTTATACAGTACAAGTTGTGCTCATTATTTATAATGGAAGACTGTTGAGGACTCCTAAGTAAGAGTTATTGGGAAGGGAATAGTTAGACAATACTAAACATGCTGTGATGAATGTTTTGTTCTCTGTTCCCGAGGAGCACGGAACTATCTACTGTACTTGTAGCCTATATATAGCCTTGATGAGTCTATGTCTGCTGGTCAACCCACGGTGTTTACATAGTGTCCCCGATACATTACATTATGACGGACTGTAGATCCATTTATGCATACCTCTGAGTGTCAAGAGGTTCTTAAAGTTGACTCTCTCTTTACAGGAAGAGTTTGAGTAAGTCACCTGCCCTGTAGACCTGTATGAGGTGGTGTCCACAGTCACTTGTTATAATGTATAGTACCTGTCTGAGTTTACTCACCAGGACATAACATTCAGGTTGGAAGGTAGCGAGGAACAGGGGGGGGGGGGGATGAGAAGACGGTTTATGTGTACCGGAGACATGACGACGACGATTTCCAAGGATGATGTTTTGCGGCTTATTGCAAAAAATATGAACGCAGGAATGAATCAAATTCCTTGGGAGGTACAAGGACGTTGATGTGAGGGAGGGAGGGAGAGAGGGAGGTTGAAGGAGAAGAGGTTGGTAACAATGAGGTGGAGTGTGTGAGATAAGGGGAGTGAGGCAGCAGACAGTGGCCCCTCTCACTCCCTGTGTTTGACGGGAGGGTCCTAACCGCTCAAGAGACCTAAGACCTCTCCCTACCTCACCTACGAGCTAAAGACAGACAGACATTCCCGAGCAAAATTTTCACCAGATAATTTCTCAGTGGACAAAATCCAACCAAATAATTTTTCCAGAAACAAAATCTCGCCAAATTATTTTCCTCTGGTCCAAATTCCTTCAGCTCAGCTCAGCTCTCTCTCTCTCTCTCTCTCTCTCTCTCTCTCTCTCTCTCTCTCTCTCTCTCTCAAGAAGAAGAAGAATCATAATCATAATCATAATCATGTACTGTACAGACAAAGCAGTGAGCAGAGTAAATTCTTCTTGTCATCTGGCTAAAAAGCTGTTTAGTGACTGTTACTGGCAAGGGAAGTGTGTGAATTTAATTTAATTTTTGTAATTTTGCCGCAGACAACAGCTAGTGTATTGTGCACCCCATACTCATCCTGTTAGCGGTATCGCAAAAAGGATTACAGAGTATAGGCCACAGAAGGTGTTCATCAGACCCCAGTGAGTTTGATATTATGGCAGCGAGTGTTACAGAGTATCTCCAATACATTGTTTAAGTCAGTACATAGAATTATGATTAGGCACTAGATGCGAAGTGTTGATACAACCTTAGTATATCAGCTATCTTGTCATAAGAGATAAAGTGCTGTGCTATTGCATACCTATGAGGTTCTATTTTTTCACAGTCTAAGACGTAGTGTTGGAATGTGTGGCCATAAGTCTGGCCGAACACTTTACATTTAGTTTTTTTCACATCTGCCTGAGGGGCATATCCTTAGTCTAGCTGTTACAACATCTAGTGATCTTGTTACTTGCTCCATATACATGTTTTACTTGATCCATCTCATCATGGTAAACAATGAATTGGCTAGTGGCTGTTGCACTTGTCTACTGGCAACAAGCTCTTTTCTGATAACAGTTTTAACGGTTCTGTTTGACAGTCCCAGATTGTACTCAACATTGTCATTGTTGGACGCGAATTAGCTAAGGCATCAACTCTATCATGTTCACTAATGCAGCTTGATCCTGATACCCCCGTCAACCTGGCACATATGATTGTGTCTGGCTTCAGAGACAAGCGGGTGACAATCTGAGTTTCAGGTATCTAGAGCAAGTAGTGAGGATAAGGAGTCAGTGATGATGAGACTGTCAGTGGCAGTGTCTTCAACAAGTTTCAGGGCTGTCAGCATGGCAAATAGTTCTGTTTGTAGAGTGGATGCCCAGTCATTAATTGTAGCTCCTTTCTCTATTACACAGACAGTGTTAAGAGAGCCGTCAGTATAGATGGTCTGTGTGATGTTATTTTCAGTCTGCAGGTCATGTATGTGGTCAAGAGCTCTCACTTTGACAGTGTGTTGGAGATAAAGATTGTGCGTGCGAGCGCGTGTGTGTGTGTGTGTGTGTGGCTGGCAGTGGAGTGGGGAGGACTTGGCAACACTGGTCCACGTAGTATTATATGAGACGCGAGGATGGCGCGACTTACTGCTCGGGCTACATAGGATATCTCGGAGTATGGAAGTAAATCGAAGATAAAATCAAACAAAACGAAATTCGAGGTCATGCCCATAGCCAAATTCAAGCCGGCGCCATTGATGATCGACGACGAAGAGATTGTGTACTCTAAACAAGACAGGTTGGTAGGCCTCATCATCTCTCGGGCGGGCGTGGAGGGCAGACTAAAGAAAGCCAAAGTTGCCGCCGCCAAATTAAAACGTTTTAAACTGATGCCTGAGAAGATACAAGTCCATTTGTACAAGGCACTGGTGAGGCCTGTGTTGGAGTACCCACATATACCACTCGTCACACTCGGGAAGACCAGACTACAACAACTACAGAGCTTCCAAAACAAGTGTCTGAGGTCAGCCAGTGGCCAAGTGTCACCCTGCCAGGAGACAGTGGAAACCATCCATCTGAGAAATAAAACAGAGGCCCTCAACGTCAGGTTCCATGGCCTAGGGAAGAAGGTTTGGGACAAACTTCTGGACGACCCTCACAGCCCAGACCACCTACGCGGGGAAGACATCAACGGAGGGAGACCCCACGCCTGGTGGCCCCGGAGTCTGCCCACACTACAACAACCCAACGCCTGACCCATCTACAGTATGTCCTCCACAACGATCCACCTTCGATTAAAACTTAGATGGTATAAGATCACAGTTAACAAGTCACAATCTAGTGAGTCCATAACGTAATACTGTAATAAGATTTTAATAAACATGAAATTGAAAAATCAAACTAGTCATTGCCAATCAAAGTAACCATTGTGTAACCTCATCCTAAATCCTAGGTTAGCTTAGTTAGCCAACAAACTCTGTAATATGTAAAACAAGGGGTGTCGTCCCCCTCTGTTTAACTCATTAAACTTCTTTTCCAACCTTTCCCCCTACGACTATCTGCCGTGACTTCTCCATCCCTCATGTCTGGCTGTGCCTTGAGCCCCAGCATGCCTTCCATCCTTTTCCCACCTTAACCTTAAAAAAAAAGACTATGAACCTTCAACTCTGTGATTCGTAGCTTCATTTCACCAGCTTTAATTAAATTCGATGCAGTATGAACCTCTCTTGTTAGAGACTTACAATTTGGTTCATCAATGATCTGACATGAGTATGGTTCATGGTTCTGTTCTTACATATGTTCACGAGCATGAAGAACACCTTAAACCTTTTTTTATGATTCATTTTTTGGTAACTGTTACGAACACGAATATAGGAGTCCCGGCATTTCTTCATTGCTTCGAACATGAATATTATTAAGAATATAAACCTCTGATTCGTTCTTGGTGCTCAAAGGAATGCAGTATTATGAAACACTGTATCTCTTGATTGTGTGATTCATGATCCTGTTCACTGATACAACGAACCTCTTGATTTCACGGGATCCTATGATACATAATCTTATCTGCGTCATCTAAGGTAATCATAGTGGTGCTCTGATTTACATGATGGATACTGACCCCCCACGCCTAGTTGACCCCAGAGTTTGGTGCTGTTTTTAAGGTGATGGGGAATACCCTAACTTAGTGAGGCAATGTCGAGCTCAATAATAATAATAATAATAATAATAATAATAATAATAATAATAGCAATATCAATAGTGAAGCTAATATAAAATAATAAACTCAACAACTGAATATCAGTCTAATAATTTAAAGCAATAGAATTAATATGATAAATAATAATAGTGACAGTCCGGGCTATATTAATAATACGTTACCATCACTAGTTTATAATATCACTCCATAAACGGATAACTGTTTTATTATTCATTACAACTCAAGAGTAATGGTTATGGCCAGGTAATGTGGTTAATTATAGGTAAAGGCGCCCTGTGCTTGGTGGTAGAGGATGGTCTTGTTCTCACACACACACACACAACACAAGGGTCTTGGTGTTCAGCTGAGTCACTCCTGTTTACTGAACGTATACCTGCCTCCATGTCCTGCTTCCACCTCTTCTGTCTTCCTCCACCACCTCTTCTGTCTTCCTCCACCACCTCTTCTGTCTTCCTCCACCACCTCTTCTGTCTTCCTCCACCACTAACTTTACCCCTCGTCTCCTCTTCTCCCACCACTGGTTGTCTTACTCCCCTCTGGGTATCTTCCTCTGTCACTGGCTGTACTCCTTTACCTCTGATTGCCTTCCTCCAACATTAACAGTATTTCTCTGGCCTCATCTTCCTCCAACACTAACAGTACTCCTCTGGCCTCATCTTCCTCCAACACTAATAGTACTCCTCTGGCCTCATCTTCCTCCAACATTAACAGTACTCCTCTGGCCTCATCTTCCTCCAACACTGACAGTACTCCTCTGGCCTCATCTTCCTCCAACATTAACAGTACTCCTCTGGCCTCATCTTCCTCCAACACTAACAGTACTCCTCTGGCCTCATCTCCTCCAACACTAACAGTACTCCTCTGGCCTCATCTTCCTCCAACACTAACAGTACTCCTCTGGCCTCATCTTCCTCCAACACTAACAGTACTCCTCTGGCCTCATCTTCCTCCAACACGAACAGTACTCCTCTGGCCTCATCTTCCTCCAACACTGACAGTACTCCTCTGGCCTCATCTTCCTCCAACACTGACAGTATTCCTCTGGCCTCATCGTCCTCCAACACTGACAGTACTCCTCCAACATTAACAGTACTCCTCTGGCCTCATCTTCCTCCAACACTTACAGTACTCCTCTGGCCTCATTTTCCTCCACCAATGGATACCTCTTCTTCCTTCACTGCTTCACCTTCCACCACTGGTCACCCGCCCCGTCTCACCCTCCACCACTGGTCACCCGCCCCGCCTCACACTCCACCACTGGTCACCCGCCCCTCCTCATCTTCCACCACTGGTCACCCGCCCCGTCTCACACTCCACCACTGGTCACCCGCCCCGTCTCACACTCCACCACTGGTCACCCGCCCCGTCTCACACTCCACCACTGGTCACCCGCCCCGTCTCACCCTCCACCACTGGTCACCCGTCCCGTCTCACCCTCCACCACTGGTCACCCGCCCCGTCTCACACTCCACCACTGGTCACCCGCCCCGTCTCACCCTCCACCACTGGTCACCCGCCCCGTCTCACCCTCCACCACTGGTCACCCGCCCCGCCTCACCCTCCACCACTGGTCACCCGCCCCGTTTCACCCTCCACCACTGGTCACCCGCCCCGTTTCACCCTCCACCACTGGTCACCCGCCCCGTCTCACCCTCCACCACTGGTCACCCGCCCCGTCTCACCCTCCACCACTGGTCACCCGCCCCGTCTCACCCTCCACCACTGGTCACCCGCCCCGTCTCACCTTCCACCACTGGTCACCCGCCCCGTCTCACCCTCCACCACTGGTCACCTCCTGCCTCACCCTCCACCTACAGCACATCTCTGGCGTCACCCAAGGCGGAATACACCAAGTGTTCAGTGTTGCAGTACAGTACAGTGAACATTATTGGCCGTCTGTAACCAGACGTCCTTGATAATGGAACGTCATTCACCTGCATTCAGCTGAGAGTGTGACTTGTGTTGTATCAAGAGTGGAAACTGTATACTGGTATGGGTGTAGCTGGTGTTGTATACTGGTATGAGTGTAGCTGGTGTTGTACGAGTATACTGGTATGGGTGTAGCTGGTGTTGTAGCCTTGTATGAGTGTATCTCGTGTTGTATGCTGGTATGGGTGTAGCTGGTGTTGTAGCCTTGTATGAGTATATTTCGTGATGTATACTGGTATGGGTGTAGCTGGTGTTTTATACTCCACTAGCTGTGCATTTAGAGTGATAAATGTCATCTAAATACATGGAAATAGTTATTAAAGTAAATCTCATCTTATTTTTATCATTCTAGGCATTTCAAACACCTACAGATACCTGACTACATAATATGATGAACATGCTATTAAACATAGTGCTGTCGTCGAGATAAAACCTAAACAAAACACCGTGTAGTATCGTCACACAGGAGCCAAAAAGATATTGTATACAGATGATGAAGACGGTGGGTGAGGAAGGTTGGTAGGTAGCCATCTACCAGGAGACCTCTCTGGGGCAGCCATCAACCAGGAGACCTCTCTGGAGTGGCCATCAACCAGGAGACCTCTCTTGGGTGGCCACCATCCAGGAGACCTCTCTGGGGCGGCCATCAACCAATGATTTTTTTTTTTTGCCGCTTACAGCGGCTACTTTATTGTGCACCCCATACTCATCCTGTGAGCGGTAGCGCAAAAGGATTACAGAGTAGAGTTTACAACGGGTCACAATAATTAACCCCCGTGGTCAGGATATTATGGCACTGAATGTTACACAGTATTTCAGTTACATTATTTGTTTAGTTCTATACATAAAGGGTAACTTATTCACAAATACGTGAGTACAGGCGTGTGAGACAGTAAGTCTGGCCTCACACTTTGTTATTCACATTTGCGTGAGAAGTATTCAAGCACATTGTGTATTTGGTTCTATACATGAGAACTGATATAGTTACTAAGTGGAAAAAAGTGGATATAATCTTAATATGTCGGCTATCTTGCCATTAGAGATGAAGTGTTGTGCCATTTCACACACAGTGTGCTTGGACCTGTCCCTAAAAGGTTCTATCTTCACACAGTCGAGGACGTAGTGTTCAAGTGTGTGACCATATGTCTGGCCACACACTTTACATTTAGTCTTGTTTACATCTGCTTGAGGGACATACTGCCAGAGGTACTTATATCCTAACCTTAATCTAGCGGTTACAACATCTTGTAATCTAGTGATCTTGTTACTTGCTCCATATACATGTTTTACTTGACACATCCCATCATGGTTAACTATGGATCGACTAGTGCCTGTTTGCACTTGTCTACTTGCGTCAAATTCATCAATAAGTTCTTTTCTAATTACAGTTCTAAGGGTTCTTTTCGACAGACCCAAATTGTATTCAACGGTGTCTTTGTTAGACGCGAGTTTGGCGAGGGCATCAACTCTGTCATGTTTTATGAGGCCTATGTGAGAGGGGATCCACAACAGTTTGACCTTGACACCCCGGTCAACAAGGCAAGCATATTTGTGTCTGGCTTCAGAGACAAGCGCGTGACAACTTGAGTTGAGGGTGTCAAGGGCAAGTAGTGAGGATAGAGAGTCAGTGATGATGAGACTGTCAGTGACAGTGGTTTCAATGAATTTAATAGCTGTGAGTATGGCAACTAATTCAGTTTGTAGAGTGGATGCCCAGTTGTTAATTCTAACTCCTTTCTCAATTATATTACCGTCAGGTTGAGTCACAACAATAGCACTTCCAGCCCTCCCACAGGCGGTGTTAAGAGATCCATCAGTGTAGATGGTCTGTGTGATATTATCATCAGTCTGTAGAGTGTGTATGTGTTCAAGAGCTCTCACCTTGGCGGTGTGTTGGAGATAAATACTTTGTAAAATTAATTTTTTAGGCGGATATGTCGGAATTGTGATATCGAAGGGAACTGTCCGCCAGGGTGACAGGAAGCGCTGTTGGTCTCAACTTTGTACAGAAGGTCTAGTCCAAACATCTTCATATGTGTGGCTGTAGTTTGGCCAGGAGACCTCTCTGGGGTGGCCATCAACCAGGAGTCTTCCATCCAATCAGCGAGACTGTCATGGTGGAGGCTGAGTTACGAGGCTGGCCACTCTGATGCTCTAATTTTTCTCTCGAAATCTTTCTTTATTTCCGTCGCTGTTTCTGTTTATGTTCGTTTTATCTCTCTCTCTCTCTCTCTCTCTCTCTCTCTCTCTCTCTCTCTCTCTCCTCTCTCTCTCTCTCTCTCTCTCCCTGTTGTTTCCTTCTCGGCTTGTTTAATTCCTCAGTTTTTTGGCTTAAGTATTTTCTTTCGATCATATATATATATTTATGATGCTAATTTTGTTTATCAGGTTTACTCCCATCTCCACTCATTTTTATAAACTAATTTACTTATTCTCAAAATATCGTTTTGTATTATTTCTTGGTTTACTTGTTTATTAACCTGTTTGTTTACTGTTATGATTAAACGTTTTTCCCTCATTCGTTGTCGCTTATTCTCTTCATCTTTCCTCACGTACCCAATTTCTTCGTCATTTCTTCCTCTTCGTCATCTTTATAATACCCGTTTCCTATTCGTATTGTCTTAAAAGAGGGGAGGGGGGGGGGGGGGAGACAGAGGTTGGGATACCTCAGTTTGGGGATCCATTAGTCAGTCATAGTTGTTCCTTGTCCCTCATTAACCTCCATCAGTCACCTCACACGTACCGCCTACCTCACACATCTCTCACCACCAACACCTACCTCACACATCCCTCACCACCAACACCTACCTCATACATCCCTCACCACCTACACCTACCTCACACATCCCTCACCACCTACACCTAGCTCACACATCTCTCACCACCAACACCTAGCTCACACATCCCTCACCACCAACACCTACCTCACACATCCCTCACCACCAACACCTAGCTCACACATTCCTCACCACCAACACCTAGCTCACACATCCCTCACCACCAGCCACTCACACATCACCTACCACTATCTTCCTTGCCACACTCCCCGACAAGCTGGGTGGCCAGAGTACGGTGGGCAGGTGTCAGGACTTGACTGGTGGTAGTGGTCCTCACCAGCGCCACGCCCATGTTGACTCCTGCTTCAGCACCCATAGCTATAATTACCTGTAGTTGAAGAGACGTCTGCCTCCCCTTTACCGCCCTCACTACTGAAGAGGACCTGGAGGGGGTACTGATATAAGGAGAGGAGGAGTCGAGAGGCATTGTGGTGGAAGACTGTGGTGTAAGGAGGTGGTGACTGGTGTAAGGAGGTGATGACTGTGGTGCTAGGAGGTGATGAATACGGTGTAAGGAGATGATGACTGTGGTTTTAGGAGGTGGTGACTGTGGTGTAAGGAGGTGATGACTGTGGTGCTAGGAGGTGATGACTGTGGCGCTAGGAGGTGATGACTGTGGTGGAAGGAGGTGGTGACTGTAGTGTAAGGAGGTGGTGATTGGTGTAAGGAGATGGTGACTGTGGTGTAAGGAGGTGATGACTGTGGTGTAAGGAGGTGATGACTGTGGTGTTAGGAGGTGGTGACTGGTGTAAGAGGTGGTGACTCTAGTGTAAGGAGGCAGTAGGCTGTAGTATGGGGAGGGGAGGGGAGTTAGTGGGTTGTGTCTTGACGGGGAGAAGAAAGAGCATTGTGTGGCGGGGGGGGGGGAGGGTGACTAAAGTGTGTAGTTGATGGTCTGTAATACACCGAGTGTGGAGGAGGAGCCGCTGGTGAGCCAGATAAAGAGAGTTCTGGTGGGAAAGTCGAGACTGAGTTCTTGTGTAGATGGGATCGTGTTGAGGGACGAAAACTTGGCAGTCTCACGTACTTTTAGTCACGTATGGAATTTATTAACTAGTTAGGAGTACTGTGGAGGCCTTGGATGTAGTCCCCTGTGCTCTTGTGTTGGTTGGGACTGTATTGTACTGAAATATTTATCTCCGGTAAAGTACGTGTGGAACTGTCAGTGTTCGCCCTCACGCGTATATTTTTTTATTCTTTTCGATTATTTTTATTGTGTCTACATTTTATCACATTTTATTCTCTCATATATGAATATATTAACGACTTTGTGATCTAATGATTGTAATTTACGCTCTTCCTCACCTTAACACAAGTACAATTTGAGAGAGATAGAATTGTCACTGACGGTATCTGTGTGTGGGAACGTCTCGGAGGGGGAGGCGGAGGACTCGACGATGGCTGTCAGAGTTACTAGTTAGTTAATAAGACCTGATTGATGAATGGTGATGGTGGTGGAGGGATGGTAGGCCGGTGCTGGCTGGAGACGCTGAGATAGACGCCAGGAAGATATGCTAAGAATAGACTCTGTTCCGGGGATAGATGTGAGGGTTGTTGAGGGAGGATATGCTGTACGTGAGGCATGTCTGCTGCTGTGGTGGTGTAGTTCGTCATAACACTAATATTTTTGCGTCTCGTGAAATAGTCTGTGGATTCCTCTTACGGATCACAAACTATCGTCCAAAGAATTACCATGGCAGAGTTCGTGTATTTTGATATTATTTTTTTTTTTATTTATGCATATTATATTTTATTACTTGTCTAGGTCGTCATACAGGACAAATTGTGCAGATATTGTAATGAAATGTGAGAATATAACGTGAAGAACAAACTCTCCGAAATACAGTAATAAGTATTCACTTCTGACCTAATGTGTCCAACACGATTATATTTGCCGTAGTCCAGGTAAAGGAGTAGCCACGGGGAGTCACTTACCCTAAGACGTTCGTCTCTGTAAATATGACGAGTGAATGTCTCGAGCCCAACAATGCCCCATGATGTTAACTTAGATTGCATAGAGTGTATAAGACGAGGTATTGTGCAGTTACTTGAGAGGCGGAGGGATACCAGTATGGTCCCAGAGCAAGGTGGATGCTCTCTATCTCTCTCTCAATGTTTTAAACCACCAGTCAATAAGATCGTATTAGTTACTTCCCTGTTACAAATTTACCTGAGGTGAAAGTAAGAAACATTTCGTTATGCTTCGTCCCTGTACTTTTGAAGCACTTGATCAGTTAAGGCACAAGTCGATCGCGTGTTTGTTAGGCGTTAAGGAGTGTAAACATTCGTACTCACTAATTTAGTGTTACGTGAGTACTAAGAGATTGTACTCATTGTTCAAGTGAGTGGTTTTTTTCACTACTTATCAGCTTACTAGCCGTTCGGGCGGTTGGTCTATCCAGTGTCAGTACAGGAGGAAACCAGAGTCTGAGAAACCTGCAGTGTTTGGTAGGGCCACACTGGATACCACGCTTCTTACGTGTGTCCTGGCCGAGGATCGAACCCTTGACATATTAATGAGCGATACGCGAGTTATAGCTGTCAGGTGAATATGAACAACTAGTATTCAGTGTCTTGTGTGTACAGTCACTTCTAGTACTCAAGTGGTCAGGTCAATCTGGTCAACAAGCACTTATGAAGTGCATACAGGAGCCAGGACTGACAAGTCGTGTGAAAGCGAGGGAGGTGAGGAGGGTGAGTGATGGGCAGACCACCAGCTTGAAGGAGGTCGGGACCTGGCGAGAGAACCTCTGTGTTATTTGTCAGCCTAATGGTAGACTAGAACCATTACGCTGATGGTAATGACACCATAGCCCGTCCTGCTGGTGGTGCTCCTGGTGGTGGCTGCTGCTGCTGCTGGTGCTGCTGCTGGTGCTGGTGCAGTCAAGGGCGTGGGGATGATCCTACCACCGTCTAATTAAAAGCTTCAAGTGATTCTTTTTCCACGTGGATAATCTCTCTCTCTCTCTCTCTCTCTCTCTCTCTCTCTCTCTCTGACTGAAAGAGAGGATCTTCCCAACCCCAGCCATCTTACAAACGGGACATAGCAACAAGGGGAAGATAATTGTGGGTGAGGAGGGAGGGAGGGAGGGAGTATGACTTATGGCGTGGAGGGAGGAGGAGGGCACAGTATTTCAGGCTCTTCCTTTGTACGGTAATTGACGCGTTTTCCTCGGTCATGGGGGAGACGACCCAGAATAGCGCCTCGTCTTCTAAGGTTAAGGCCAAATGGTTGTGCTGTAGGATGGTATCGGGTGCCTCGTCTGATCTTAATAATAATAATTAACGGTTTATTGAAAGAGCTTGCAGCCAGAAGGCTGAAAATATACAGTTACATATTTGGGGAATGGGTTTCGAATTACAAATAATATACAAGTAACATAAGTGACACAAATAAGACATATAATAACTAGATGGGGAAAAGCTCAAACTACAGTTCATTTCAACATAGTGACAGTGCAAGAAGTAGTATTTACTGGGAGTGAATACACTGGTTTATTACAAGTTATTGATAATTTTTACAATGGTTGGGACTGGGCTGTTCTTATAGCGATCAGTTCGTGCACGTATGGGCTGGATGCGGTTGTGGTGTCGAACAGCAATTCTCGGACTAGGGATCTCAGGTGGTAGGAGGAGCCGGTGTCGAGGATGGTGTAGAAGCTTCTTAACAAATTTGCAGATGAGGTTGTGGTGATGGTCAGTGAGAGTCGAAAGGGTCAGTGTGTTGAGCGCTTCTTGATATGTGGAGTAGGAAGGGGAGAGAATAATCTTGCATGCCCTCCTTTGCACTTTTTCCAGGTGTTTACGTTGTGTGGCATTTAGGGAGGAAGACCAGGTGGGGGAGGCATAGGTGAGCTTGGGAAGTATGAATGTTGTGTAAACACTGAGGAGCTCGTGTGCAGGAACTCCGAGGGACTTGAGTCGGCGGAGGAGGTGGAGACGGAAACTGGAGGATTTGACAACTTCACTGACGTGTGGTTTCCAATTTAGTTTGTTGTCTATGGTGACGCCGAGGAGCTTCGTGGAATCTACAGCCTGGAGTGCGTTCGGACCTAGAGTAATGGAAGGAGGTGGGACAATGTCGGAGGAGAGGTTGATGTGCATAACCATGGTCTTGGTATGGTTGATGGTGACATGGTTGTTGGTGGCCCAGTTTTGGAGACTGTTCAATAAATCCTGAAGGGCGGTATAGTTAGGAGCAGAATTGTTGACGCTGATCCCAATGGTGGAGTCGTCGACATATTTCCAGCGAGCAGGGGTTTCTCTTAGGGCATCATTGATGAGCATAAGGAAGCAGAGTGGTCCCATCTTGGTGCCTTAGGGGACGCCACAGGTGAGTGACTGAAAGGTTCGTGTGTGTGTGTGTGTGTGTGTGTGTGTGTACTTTTCAGTACTCTTATGTATACTCGTTGAAAATGGATTTATTGGGGATATGTTTTTTGTTTGAATGCCTGTGTTTGTCTGGGTATCTGAACCTGGATGTCTGTTTTATCTGTCTGGGTGTATAGCCGTCTTACTGGATGTCTGCGTGTCTGAGTGTGTGTCCGTGTTTCTGACTGTCTGAGTGTGTCTCTGAGTGTGTCTCTCTGAGTGTGTCTGGGTGTCTATAAACTTTTCGTCGTTTGGGGAACCTAACTTTTGTGTCGCTACAGACGTGTTGATGAAACTTGAGAAGAATATTTTATCATTACCAGATATAGTGCAAGTCTGTGCCGGAGGTCAAAGACTCAGCTGAAGGTGACAGTTATTGCTGAAGGTGACAGTTACTGCTGAAGGTGACAGTTACTGCTGAAGGTCACAGTTACTGCTGAAGGTCACAGTTACTGCTAAAGGTCACAGTTACTGCTAAAGGTCACAGATACTGCTAAAGGTCACAGTTACTGCTGAAGGTCACAGTTACTGCGGAAGGTCACAGTTACTGCTAAAGGTCACAGTTGCTGCTGAAGGTCACAGTTACTGCTAAAGGTCACAGTTGCTGCTGAAGGTCACAGTTGCTGCTGAAGGTCACAGTTACTGCTGAAGGTCACAGTTACTGCGGAAGGTCACAGTTACTGCTAAAGGTCACAGTTACTGCGGAAGGTCACAGTTACTGCTAAAGGTCACAGTTGCTGCTGAAGGTCACAGTTGCTGCTAAAGGTCACAGTTACTGCTGAAGGTCACAGTTACTGCTGAGGGCTAAGGGTCAAAGAACACCAGACTGAAGGCCTGTAGTCAGTCTTAACACCACAAGTGTAAGGTAGCGTGACACTCTGGGTTATCAGCGTCTAGTACTGTAATTCTTGTCGTCACTAACACAGACGTTGGGATACTTTCTTTTAATACAAACGTCGTCGTGCTCTTAAAACCGACGGTGTATCGTTTGTTGGTGTTTATGTCTCGGTAAACGTTGTGGTGTGTTATCTTTGATGTAAACGTTGCTGTATGTTATCTTTGATGTAAACGTTGCTGTATGTTATCTTTAATATCAACGTTGCTGTATGTTATCTTTGATGTAAACGTTGCTGTATGTTATCTTTGATGTAAACGTTTTAGAAATATTGTCTGTTGTGGGAAGTCTTAAAAATGTTTCCTTCTATGTAATTTTTATGGTGATATTTTATTTTACGTCAACATAGTAATATTTTGTTGTATCTCCAGGTACGTGGTGATGGAGAGATGGTCAGAGGGGCTGCCGGACACAGTAAGTACCAGGATACTATGTTTGTTGTTTTTAACCTATAACCAACGCTTTGGTTTTGTTTTGAGAGAGAGAGAGAGAGAGAGAGAGAGAGAGAGAGAGAGAGAGAGAGCACGGTGTTGAAATATAAACTTCTACTTTTTCAATTCCTTTTTAAGCCTCCATGAATATGTATCAATCAAGGACAAGATCAGGTGTTAGAAACCTGTCTTCAGTACTGAGGGCCAGTTAGTTAAGGCCCCCCCCCCCCCCCACCACCCAGTCCCCCAGCATGCGTCTCCTATACACTGTCCTTTATAGAAACTCACAACTCAGTGCTGATAAGTATTTTCACAGAGCCAATACTCGGATGTGCTTGAATACATTTCCCCTCCCCCGCCCCCTGAACAACACTCGTCTGTCCGGGGTGTGTGTTGGTCCAGTCCTCCCGCCGTGGTGGTCGTCCTCATCCTCTTCAAGCCAGACGCACGCAACTCAGTGTTTGGTCCTGCTGACGTGAGCACATATTGCCTGTAAACACTTGACCCTGAGAGTCAACACATATAAAGCACGTTCCTGTATTTATTGTAAGTGGGTGGAGTCCTGTCTCACCGCCACAGTTGGACAAGTTTAATTTTTGTGTGTTTGGGATATTATGGTTTTATCTCTTCTTAATCTTGGTGTAATTTTCACCTTCTTGGGAGTTGATGGCGCTATGGGTGTTTGTGTCCAGCGTCTCCTGGTAGTTGGTGGTGTGTGTGTTGACAAAGGCAGCTTACCTGTCTCTAATGACTAACTGAGTGCTCTTTACAGGATTAAGATATATCTCTCTGTCTCTTTCGCATCACTTGTGGTATTTCTCCATCTCTGTTTATTTATCTTTCTATCTACCTCACTGACTGACGAGTATTTGTCTGCTCAGTCGTCTGTTTACAGGCTTGCTTGTCTCTGCCCGTCACCACGAACGCACTTGTTTGATTCCCTTGACTGTCAGGCACCCTGTTTATCTTGCTGGCTTTGTTTGTGCTCGTCTCTTGAGTTTTGTGTCGGTATATGTGTTTATGTCTCTTACATGATAAAACAACACGGAACTTAGCGAGCGTCTCCCCCCCCCACACTGTGCTGCCTGTCCCCTCCACATTGTGCTACCTGCTCCCCCCCACATTGTGTTATGATGCCTGTCTTCCCTTACTGTGCAGGCTGCCCCCCTCACTGTGCTGGCTGTCCCCTTCACTGTGCTGGCTGTCCCCTTCACTGTGCTGGCTGCCCCCTTCACTGTGCTGGCTGCCCCCTTCACTGTACTGGCTACCCCCTTCACTGTGCTGGCTGTTCCCTGCACTGTGCTGGCTGCCCCCCTCAATGTGCTGGCTGCCCCCCTCAATGTGCTGGCTGCCCCCCTCACTGTGCTGGCTGTTCCCTGCACTGTGCTGGCTGCCCCCTCACTGTGCTGGCTGCCCCCTCACTGTGCTGGCTGCCCCCCTCATTTTACTGGCTGCCCCTCTCACTGTGCTGGCTGCCCCCTCACTGTGCTGGCTGCCCCCCCTCACTGTGCTGGCTGCTCCCCTCACTGTACTGGCTGCCCCTTCACTATGCTGGCTGCCCTCCCTCACTGTGCTGGCTGCCCCCCCTCACTGTACTGGCTACCCCTTCACTATGCTGGCTGCCCCCCTCACTGTGCTGGCTGCCCCCTCATTGTGCTGGCTTCCCCCCCCCTCACTGTGCTGGCTGCCCCCCCCCCTCACTGTGCTGGCTGACCCCCCTCACTGTGCTGGCTGGCCCCCCTCACTGTGCTGGCTGGCCCCCCTCACTGTGCTGGCTGGCCCCCCTCACTGTGCTGGCTGCCCCCTCACTGTGCTGGCTGCCCCCCTCACTGTGCTGGCTGGCCCCCCTCACTGTGCTGGCTGACCCCCTCACTGTGCTGGCTGCCCCCTCACTGTACTGGCTGCCCCCTCACTGTGCTGGCTGACCCCCCCTCACTGTGCTGGCTGGCCCCCTCACTGTGCTGGCTGCCCCCTCACTGTGCTGGCTGACCCCCCCTCACTGTGCTGGCTGGCCCCCCTCACTGTGCTGGCTGGCCCCCCTCACTGTGCTGGCTGCCCCCTCCTTCCACTTGACACACTGCTGAACACCAAGTTGTCATAATCTTTGGGCGAGACGCGATATTTTTTTACTTTTTCCTCCAGTCTCCCCGAAGGTCAGGTTTTTCTAGTCTCCTACTAAGGGTGTCTAGACTCTCGCCTCCCTCCACTTCCATTTTTTTCTCAAGACGTCGATTCAGACTTTTAATTATTTAACGCTCGTCGCTAGATTCCTGCCTTCATTTTAAGTTTAGGACGATAGCTGGAAGGTGGCTCATTACATATCTCAGAAGGAGAATGTTGAAGGAGTTATGATGTGTTCACTTTGATCGAAATGTTTCTCTCTTCTTTTTTGGGGGGGTATACAAAAGGTGTTAAGCCAGGTAGGGATATGGTATGTGTATCAGCTGCTGTTGTGAGTTTATGTATTATGATGATGTTGGACTCTTGTTACTGTAGCAGGTAAAGACGTGGTAATGTTGTCGATGATCACTACAGTATATAGTAATTGAGAAAATATAATGACTTAATAATAATAATAATAATAATTCAATTCAGTTACATGACCACATTAAAATCTCAGGTCACATTGGCCATGCACAAGCAGGTAGGGTGAACCAGTGAACACAGGAGAGGAAGACGACCCAGACACACGGCGGAGGTCGTTGTGACGCCCGAGTGTGATGGTACAACATTAACACGCCGCTCATTTGCATAATTCACGACCTCACTGGATGTAACTCGTCTATACCAAACACGCCGTAGCTGTTTTATGTTTTTTACCTTCCTCAACTTAGTCGCATATATTATGGGTCGTGAACAGAGACATGATAATACGAACTCTTTTGATACCGAACTAAATGAGTAGACTGGAAAGCAGATGTAAAGTTACTTATATGGACCACGGAAAAAAGGGGTATAAAAAAAATAGTCTTTTAAGAAAACACTTGTTATGTTACAGACAAATTAAAAAAAGAGTGCAGCGGAGCCCGAGTGTTGTGTGAGCAAACGGAATATTTCTGACCCACTGCTCTATATGGGTCCTCACCGCGTCACAAGAACCACACGAGTCATGTCTTAACTCTTGGCTCACGTCGACTAAACTAAGCGATAGTTTTGTTAGGGGTGATCGTTTTTTTTTTGGCTCTCTTCCCCCTCCACCACCTTTTCTTTTTAAGTTTTAGATGGCTTTTCGGATGACGTGAAGATTAGGCACCCCAGCTTATATCTCCTTATGATTAAACAGCTTAACGGTAACCAATCTTATCTAACCTAACCCCCAGCTTATTCTACCTACCATGAGGGGGGGGGGGCGGTTAAGGTTAGCATTAGGGTGTTGAATCATCAGGTAAAATAAGTTGGGGTGCCTAATCTTCACATGATCCTGTTGGTCTTCCAGTATCTAACGAGGCTACAGTCACCCTAAACATTAACCAAGGCGAGTAGTATCTTTTGGTGTTAAGGTAAGAGAAAGGTGTAGTGTATATCGTGTAGTGTTTCGCCTGACCCGCTGAGTAAGTTGTGAGCGGCGGTGTGATCTACGTGTTGTTCAGTGAGACCAAGAGGGTGTAAAGTGTTGAGTCTTATGCTGTGTTATGGCTGCATTATATTATATGAGATGGTACTGCTCTCTCTCTCTCTCTGTCTCTCTCTCTCTCTCTCTCTCTCTCTCTCTCTCTCTCTCTCTCTCTCTCTCTCTCTCTTCTACACCCAAGAGAGAGACCACAGTAACCTCAGCAGCCAACAGTAAGACACCTCCAACTTTACGAGGCAAGTGTCACAAAGTGCGCCATAGTTCCTTGTTGGTGGTGGTAGTGGTGGCGGCCATCCCACCCAGCGCCAGTCTCCATTAATCCACAACTTTCTGCACCATACAGGGAGAAACACCCGCACATAGGTGTTTTATATCCGTAGGGCCTCGTCTGTCTCCCTCAGCTGCTGTCCAGTAGTAGTCACAACTTGCTCTAGTTACGGAAATGGAACGGACAGAGAGACTGATTTTGTTTAAGCAACTTTGGCCACTTTTGTGTCAGTGAAGGTGGTGTGGTGTCGTAGGGATGTGTCGTACTTGTCCCGTCGTCGTTGTCGTTGGTAGACATTTTGCGAGAGCCTCTTTTAAATTCTGGACCACAAGAGTAACATCGGATTGTACAGTAGATAACACCCCTCCCCCCCCCCCCCCTGCTCTTGTCCGCCAAGCCCTGACAACTGTGTCGGGAAGTTTAACGCGTCCAGACACTTATCGTTTTCTTTACGATGTGTTGGTTCGTCTTGTGACTCTTTATTTTCATTTTTTATTTTTTTATTAAGAAGAGTATAGGTAAGGGTAAGGGGAATTCTCTCTCTCTCTCTCTCTCTCTCTCTCTCTCTCTCCACCCAGCCTACCACACGGGTCGGTAGCGGTGGTGACGGGAGGGACCCACGTTATTATTACGTGTTGACGGACACCCGGCGACTGACATGGCCCTCTTGCCCTTTCCTTTCCCCTCCAAACTTAGCCCTGTGACCCTTCAGGCCTTTACGCCCTTAATGAATGAGTCAAAAAGACAAGCATGAACTCCGCATGCTTCCCAGTTGGGCACTGTAAACGCTTCTGCGCTTCACCTTGCACAGGATGTAAGAGGGTGCCCAATAAACTAGCCCCCTCGTGAGCAATCTGTAAAATTTGTTCTTTTCCTTATTATACCATCCCTTTCACTGCCCTTCCCTTCTGCACTAGCCCTACCCCCCTCCCCCCTGTTGTCAACCCTCAGCCTTGCCCCGTTCCCTTGGCACATACTATAATCCCCTTCTTTTGATGTCAGTCCTCAGTCCTGTCCATATCCCTTATTATGCCAGCCCTTCCCATGCCCCTTCCTCTGGTGCCAGCCTTCATCCCTCCCCCCTTATTATGCCGGCCCTTACCTTCCCCCTCCCTCTCAACATGCACCATACCCTCTCCCTCTGGTGTCAGCCGTCAGCCCTGGCCTACGTCAGGCGCGTCACGGCCGTCAAGTATACATTAAATCAGCCAGCGACACATCTTGCACATGTCGGGTCCTCAGCTCGACACCCGGTAGGTCAGACGCACTGCCTTCCTTAATGATGGTTTAACTTGTAGGGTTGACCTCGTGTTTATTGTGTGTTTAGTCATGTGTAGGTTTATGACAGTAACACTAACAACTGACATTAAAAATGATAAATAGTGAACCGTCTGGTATGTGGAGGATGTTATTAAGATGGCTGCCTGTATTATTATACGAACCTCTTGTGTGAAAAGATTATGAAACACGTGACGTCCAGCACATTGTGTGAGGGTCTCTTATGTACCTGCATAAAGACGCCAGTTTTCTCGGTGCTTCTGTGCTGCATCACAAGGGCAGAGCCAGACTTATTCTTGTACAGTACATGAAAAAATTCCTTCTCGCCTGAAGAAAATCATCCACCAATAATATCAGGAAATTCGGGCACTGACCTGAGGAAACGCAGTCAAAATAAAATGTATTTGTATTGGCCCATCAGAAGCACAGGGTCTCGGGTGACTGGTGAGCACCCTGGCAGCTGATACCATAACACGGGTGTAAACACTCTTATGGCGGTGTATACAAGCACACACACTGTTAAGGTGATTCTCCCGCTGTAACAATAATCAGCACTTGGTACCTAAGAGTGTTATAAAAAATACACAGTCACGCCAAACATGAGGTTAGGTACAGCGCATATTTGTAAACTACAGTTAGTTATACAGCATAAGTTTACTGTAACTTCATTCTCCCCACTGTAATGATAATAACAAACTCATACCTGAAGTATTAAGTTACAGAAAATACATAGCCCACCCAAGCAAGATGTCAGGTTACAGCGCTTGTAATGAAAGTTGCGCTTAGCTATATAGTACAAATTTACTGTAATTCACCCCGCTGTAATAATGATAATAAGTGCTAATGCCTTAAGTGTTACAAAAAGTACACAGTCCGGCCTAGCAAGCCGGTGGCGTTACAGATACAGGATACAAGTTTACTGTAATTGACTCCTCTGTAATGATAATAATAATCAACACTGATGCGTCAAGTGTAACAAAAACTACACCAGCCACACCGAACAGGAGGTCAGGTTACAGCGCGCGTGAAGTAGAGTGAAGCCGACACAAGCCGTCACATTGTGTAGGGGAGCAGCTGTCACGCTAAATTGATGTCTCGCTTTTACTGAAAGACTCAAACTGGCCGTGTTAGTGTTAGCTTTTGTTGTGGTTATGATGGCGTAGGAGACTTATTTTGTGGTGTGTGTGTGTGTGTCCACCACTTACATCTCAAGTACTTAAGCGTAATAATCTGAGTGTAGATCACTGTTGACACTCCCTGTGTGTGTTGCCTCCTGGCAGTGTAATCCATGCCAGGTCCTCACTCCGGTGACTGCTGGCCGGCGTCACCGTCATTATTGTCCTTATCATTATTTTTCATTATTATTGTCGTCATTTTCAACCGAGGTACCATGCAATTATTTATTTTGGAAGGTCCGTCTGTTGTGGGTCAAGTCTAGACAAATGACGTAAAATAAACATTAATGAAACAAGTGTCATTGAGAAACTTTGCTTATGATGATATGTTTTCTAAAAGGATATTTAAATGAATTATACAATGACAGTATTTGTGATATGAATAATTTTTGTTCTTGAATATTTATGATGTAAAAGAGAAATGGCGCAATTGGATTATTATGACAGTGAGTGGTTTTACCTTTGGTGGTTTATATGTACTCCCAGTGTAAAGGGATCCTGAGGTTTATGAGTGGGTAATAAGTCATTGTTGTGTCAGTGATGAAGAATTTTAATTAGGAATGTATTTTTGTACAATGTTCTCAAGACAGTTTAGTGTAAAGGTAATTCTGGTGTAGTTAGATGTACAGATATTAAGATGTGCAGTTGGGGAACAAAATTCTCTGAACATCTGTCAACATCTGGCATCTGTTTGTGGGTCATATATATGGTTGGTTTAAAGTTTCGGAACCATAAAATGAAGAAAAACTCCTTAATACAGAGAAATATATGAGAGAAGTCGTCAAAATACCGATCTCTCTCACAGCTGATGTAAGGATATATTAATTAATTTTAACAGTTATAACGCTTAATATAATGATATACACATGTACTGTATATGACAAAAATATACACATGGAATAGATACTAATACACACACACACACACACACACACACACACACACACAAGATATACCTAACATTTCATTATAGTATCCCCGCCATTTTCACTCAGGCGTTCAGGCAGGTGAAAGGTAAAAATACTAATTAGCTTGTGTGTACTTATAAACATGGTAGCTTACCTGGGGGGGGGGGGGGGCACTTCAGGTGTTTTTTTATTCTCTCGTATGTTTAGTTTGTTTATAAAAGATGTGTAAAAGATGTGTCTAAAAAGTGTTGATGACTCTGTACTTACCTGAGAGGTGGAGGAGAGTTGTCGGGTATATATGAACATAATTAACTCTTATTAGGGATGTTAGTTTAATTATCTTTTGTGAAGTTGACATATTGTTGTTATAATTAATGTTGTCTCTTTACTTTATCATTTAATTCATTTTTATAGTAATGGAGTTTATTGTGCAACTACTCATTATTTACCTTCCATCTAAGATCAATTAAAATTATATGAAAAGATAATTATAATATTGCAGTAATTAGTGGTTTATAGTGGTTCATGGTTATAATTAGTTGGAGTATCATGCTATCAGACTGTATATATTAATTAACAAGGACGATTAAATTCTTTGGTATATTTAAGCGAGTATTGACATTGATTTTGAACTGTCATAAGTAATAGTGGCCTGGAAAAGTTTATTACGGACGTGTGTTGACTTTGATATTATTGTGTGTTAAGTCATTACTGGGCGGGAGGTGAATGAACCCCGCCATGGAACTGTTTTACTGAAGGTGTATCTGCGGCAATATTCAAAATCTTATGTAAATTTTTTAAGGTTTGAGAATTCGTTAAAATACATTCTTTTTTTCCTCTCACCTCCCTCCTGTGTCTCTCACCTCCCTCCTGTGTCTCTCACCTCCCTCCTGTGTCTCTCACCTCCCTCCTGTGTCTCTCACCTCCCTCCTGTCTCTCTCACCTCCCTCCTGTGTCTCTCACCTCCCTCCTGTGTCTCTCACCTCCATCCTGCCTCTCTCTCACCTCCCTCCTGTCTCTCTCACCTCCCTCCTGTGTCTCTCACCTCCCTCCTGTCTCTCTCACCTTCCTGCTGTCTCTCTCTCACCTCCCTCCTGTCTCTCTCACCACCCTCCTGTGTCTCTCTCACCTCCCTCCTGTGTCTCTCTCACCTCCCTCCTGTGTCTCTCACCTCCCTCCTGTCTCTCTCACCTCCCTCCTGTGTCTCTCACCTCCCTCCTGTGCCTCTCACCTCCCTCCTGTGTCTCTCACCTCCCTCCTGTGTCTCTCACCTCCCTCCTGTGTCTCTCACCTTCCTCCTGTCTCTCTCACCTCCCTCCTGTGCCTCTCACCTCCCTCCTGTGTCTCTCACCTCCCTCCTGTGTCTCTCACCTCCCTCCTGTGCCTCTCACCTCCCTCCTGTGTCTCTTAACTTCCTGTGTCTCTCTCACCTCCCTCCTGTGTCTCACCTTCCTCCTGTCTTTCAACTCCATCCTGTCTCTCTCAACTCCCTCCTGTCTCTCTCACCTCACTCCTGTCTCTCTCACCTCCGTCCTATCTCTCTCACCTCCATCCTGTCTCTCTCTCACCTCCCTCCTGTCTCTCTCTCACCTCCCTCCTGTCTCTCTCACCTCCCTCCTGTCTCTCTTACCTCCCTACTGTGTCTCTCACCTCCCTCCTATGTCTCTCACCTCCCTCCTGTCTCTCTCACCTACCTCCTGTGTCTCTCACTTCCCTCCTGTGTCTTTCACCTCCCTACTGTCTCTCTCACCTCCCTCCTGTGTCTCACCTCCCTCCTGTCTCTCTCACCTCCCTCCTGTGTTTCTCACATCCCTCCTGTCTCTCTCACCTCCCTCCTATGTCTCTCACTTCCCTCCTGTGTCTCTCACCTCCCTCCTGTCTCTCTCACCACCCTCCTGTCTCTCTCACCTCCCTCCTGTGTCTCTCGCCTCCATCCTGTGTCTCTCACCTCCCATCTGTCTCTCTCACCTCCCTCCTGTGTCTCTCACCTCCCTCCTGTCTCTCTCACACCTCCCTCCTGTCTCTCTCACACCTCCCTCCTGTCTCTCTCACCTCCCTCCTGTCTCTCTCACCTCCCTCCCGTGTCTCTCACCTCCCTCCCGTGTCTCTCACCTCCCTCCTGTCTCTCTTACCTCCCTACTGTGTCTCTCACCTCCCTCCTGTGTCTCTCACCTCCCTCTTGTGTCTCTCACATCACTCCTGTGTCTCTCACCTCCCTCCTGTGTCTCTCACCCCCTCCTATGTCTCTCACCTCCCTCCTGTCTCTCTCTTACTTCCCTCCTGCCTCTCTCACCTCCCTCCTGTGTCTCTCACATCCCTCCTGTCTCTCTCACCTCCCTCCTGTCTCTCTCACCTCTCTCCTGTCTCTCTCACCTCCTTCCTGTGTCTCTCTCACCTCCCTCCTGTCTCTCTCACCTCCCTCCTGTCTCTCTCACCTCCCTCCTGTCTCTCTCACCTTCCTCCTGTCTCTCTCACCTCCCTCCTGTCTCTCTCACCTCCCCCCGTGTCTCTCACGTCCCTCCTGTCTCTTTCACTTCCCTCCCGTGTCTCTCTCACCTTCCTCCTGTCTCTCTCTCCCACCTCCCTCCTGTGTCTCTCACCTCCCTCCTGTGTCTCTCACTTACCTACTGTGTCTCTCACCTCCCTCCTGTCTCCCTCTCCCACCTCCCTCCTGTGTTCCTCACATTCAAGTACATCATTTGTCTCACGCGGGGCGAGAGATCGAGTTACAAATTACTGTTCTGTTATGGTACACAACAAGAAGAGTGTCTCTGTTATGGTACACGACAACAAGAGTGTCTCTGTTATGGTACACAACAAGAGTGTCTCTGTTATGGTACACAACAAGAGTGTCTCTGTTATGGTACACAACAACAAGAGTGTCTCTGTTATGGTACACAACAACAAGAGTGTCTCTGTTATGGTACACAACAACAAGAGTGTCTCTGTTATGGTACACAACAACAAGAGTGTCTCTGTTATGGTACACAACAACAAGAGTGTCTCTGTTATGGTACACGACAACAAGAGTGTCTCTGTTATGGTACACGACAACAAGAGTGTCTCTGTTATGGTACACAACAACAAGAGTGTCTCTGTTATGGTACACAACAACAAGAGTGTCTCTGTTATGGTACACAACAACAAGAGTGTCTCTGTTATGGTACACAACAACAAGAGTGTCTCTGTTATGGTACACAACAACAAGAGTGTCTCTGTTATGGTACACAACAAGAGTGTCTCTGTTATGGTACACAACAAGAGTGTCTCTGTTATGGTACACAACAACAAGAGTGTCTCTGTTATGGTACACAACAACAAGAGTGTCTCTGTTATGGTACACAACAACAAGAGTGTCTCTGTTATGGTACACGACAACAAGAGTGTCTCTGTTATGGTACACGACAACAAGAGTGTCTCTGTTATGGTACACGACAACAAGAGTGTCTCTGTTATGGTACACAACAAGAGTTTCTCTGTTATGGTACACAACAAGAGTGACTCTGTTATGGTACACAACAAGAGTGTCTCTGTTATGGTACACAACAAGAGTGACTCTGTTATGGTACACAACAAGAGTTTCTCTGTTATGGTACACAACAAGAGTGACTCTGTTATGGTACACAACAAGAGTGTCTCTGTTATGGTACACAACAAGAGTGACTCTGTTATGGTGCACAACAAGAGTGACTTCTGTTATGGTACACAACAAGAGTGTCTCTGTTATGGTACACAACAACAAGAGTGACTCTGTTATGGTACACAACAAGAGTGTCTCTGTTATGGTACACAACAAGAGTGACTTCTGTTATGGTACACAACAAGAGTTTCTCTGTTATGGTACACAACAAGAGTGACTCTGTTATGGTACACAACAAGAGTGTCTCTGTTATGGTACACAACAACAAGAGTGTCTCTGTTATGGTACACAACAACAAGAGTGTCTCTGTTATGGTACACAACAACAAGAGTGTCTCTGTTATGGTACACAACAACAAGAGTGTCTCTGTTATGGTACACAACATCAAGAGTGTCTCTGTTATGGTACACAACAAGAGTGTCTCTGTTATGGTACACAACAAGAGTGTCTCTGTTATGGTACACAACAAGAGTGTCTCTGTTATGGTACACAACAACAAGAGTGTCTCTGTTATGGTACACAACAACAAGAGTGTCTCTGTTATGGTACACGACAACAAGAGTGTCTCTGTTATGGTACACGACAACAAGAGTGTCTCTGTTATGGTACACGACAACAAGAGTGTCTCTGTTATGGTACACAACAACAAGAGTGTCTCTGTTATGGTACACAACAACAAGAGTGTCTCTGTTAAGGTACACAACAACAAGAGTGTCTCTGTTATGGTACACGACAACAAGAGTGTCTCTGTTATGGTACACAACAAGAGTGTCTCTGTTATGGTACACAACAAGAGTGTCTCTGTTATGGTACACAACAACAAGAGTGTCTCTGTTATGGTACACAACAACAAGAGTGTCTCTGTTATGGTACACAACAAGAGTGTCTCTGTTATGGTACACGACAAGAGTGTCTCTGTTATGGTACACGACAACAAGAGTGTCTCTGTTATGGTACACAACAAGAGTGACTCTGTTATGGTACACAACAAGAGTTTCTCTGTTATGGTACACAACAAGAGTGACTCTGTTATGGTACACAACAAGAGTGTCTCTGTTATGGTACACAACAAGAGTGACTCTGTTATGGTGCACAACAAGAGTGACTTCTGTTATGGTACACAACAAGAGTGACTTCTGTTATGGTACACAACAAGAGTGTCTCTGCTATGGTACACAACAACAAGAGTGACTCTGTTATGGTACACAACAAGAGTGTCTCTGTTATGGTACACAACAAGAGTGACTTCTGTTATGGTACACAACAAGAGTTTCTCTGTTATGGTACACAACAAGAGTGACTCTGTTATGGTACACAACAAGAGTGTCTCTGTTATGGTACACAACAACAAGAGTGTCTCTGTTATGGTACACAACAACAAGAGTGTCTCTGTTATGGTACACAACAACAAGAGTGTCTCTGTTATGGTACACAACAACAAGAGTGTCTCTGTTATGGTACACGACAACAAGAGTGTCTCTGTTATGGTACACGACAACAAGAGTGTCTCTGTTATGGTACACGACAACAAGAGTGTCTCTGTTATGGTACACGACAACAAGAGTGTCTCTGTTATGGTACACAACAACAAGAGTGTCTCTGTTATGGTACACAACAACAAGAGTGTCTCTGTTATGGTATACAACAACAAGAGTGTCTCTGTTATGGTACACGACAAGAGTTTCTCTGTTATGGTACACAACAACAAGAGTGTCTCTGTTATGGTACACAACAAGAGTGTCTCTGTTATGGTACACAACAAGAGTGTCTCTGTTATGGTAAACAACAAGAGTGTCTCTGTTATGGTACACAACAAGAGTGTCTCTGTTATGGTACACAACAACAAGAGTGTCTCTGTTATGGTACACGACAACAAGAGTGTCTCTGTTATGGTACACGACAACAAGAGTGTCTCTGTTATGGTACACGACAACAAGAGTGTCTCTGTTATGGTACACGACAACAAGAGTGTCTCTGTTATGGTACACAACAAGAGTGTCTCTGTTATGGTACACAACAACAAGAGTGTCTCTGTTATGGTACACAACAACAAGAGTGTCTCTGTTATGGTACACAACAACAAGAGTGTCTCTGTTATGGTGCACAACAAGAAGAGTGTCTCTGTTATGGTACACAACAAGAAGAGTGTCTCTGTTATGGTACACGACAACAAGAGTGTCTCTGTTATGGTACACGACAACAAGAGTGTCTCTGTTATGGTACACGACAACAAGAGTGTCTCTGTTATGGTACACGACAACAAGAGTGTCTCTGTTATGGTACACAACAACAAGAGTGTCTCTGTTATGGTACACAACAACAAGAGTGTCTCTGTTATGGTACACAACAAAAGAGTGTCTCTGTTATGGTACACACAACAAGAGTGTCTCTGTTATGGTACACAACACAAGAGTGTCTCTGTTATGGTACACGACAACAAGAGTGTCTCTGTTATGGTACACGACAACAAGAGTGTCTCTGTTATGGTACACAACAACAAGAGTGTCTCTGTTATGGTACACAACAACAAGAGTGTCTCTGTTATGGTACACAACAACAAGAGTGTCTCTGTTATGGTACACAACAAGAGTGTCTCTGTTATGGTACACAACAAGAGTGTCTCTGTTATGGTACACAACAAGAGTGTCTCTGTTATGGTACACAACAAGAGTGTCTCTGTTATGGTACACAACAAGAGTGTCTCTGTTATGGTACACAACAAGAGTGTCTCTGTTATGGTACACAACAACAAGAGTGTCTCTGTTATGGTACACGACAACAAGAGTGTCTCTGTTATGGTACACGACAACAAGAGTGTCTCTGTTATGGTACACAACAAGAGTGTCTCTGTTATGGTACACAACAAGAGTGTCTCTGTTATGGTACACAACAAGAGTGTCTCTGTTATGGTACACAACAAGAGTGTCTCTGTTATGGTACACGACAACAAGAGTGTCTCTGTTATGGTACACAACAAGAGTGTCTCTGTTATGGTACACAACAAGAGTGTCTCTGTTATGGTACACAACAAGAGTGTCTCTGTTATGGTACACAACAACAAGAGTGTCTCTGTTATGGTACACAACAAGAGTGTCTCTGTTATGGTACACAACAACAAGAGTGTCTCTGTTATGGTACACGACAACAAGAGTGTCTCTGTTATGGTACACACAACAAGAGTGTCTCTGTTATGGTACACGACAACAAGAGTGTCTCTGTTATGGTACACGACAACAAGAGTGTCTCTGTTATGGTACACAACAACAAGAGTGTCTCTGTTATGGTACACAACAACAAGAGTGTCTCTGTTAAGGTACACGACAACAAGAGTGTCTCTGTTAAGGTACACGACAACAAGAGTGTCTCTGTTATGGTACACGACAACAAGAGTGTCTCTGTTATGGTACACAACAAGAGTGTCTCTGTTATGGTACACAACAAGAGTGTCTCTGTTATGGTACACAACAAGAGTGTCTCTGTTATGGTACACAACAACAAGAGTGTCTCTGTTATGGTACACAACAAGAGTGTCTCTGTTATGGTACACGACAAGAGTGTCTCTGTTATGGTACACGACAAGAGTGTCTCTGTTATGGTACACGACAACAAGAGTGTCTCTGTTATGGTACACAACAAGAGTGACTCTGTTATGGTACACAACAAGAGTTTCTCTGTTATGGTACACAACAAGAGTGACTCTGTTATGGTACACAACAAGAGTGTCTCTGTTATGGTACACAACAAGAGTGACTCTGTTATGGTACACAACAAGAGTGACTTCTGTTATGGTACACAACAAGAGTGACTTCTGTTATGGTACACAACAAGAGTGTCTCTGTTATGGTACACAACAACAAGAGTGACTCTGTTATGGTACACAACAAGAGTGTCTCTGTTATGGTACACAACAAGAGTGACTTCTGTTATGGTACACAACAAGAGTGTCTCTGTTATGGTACACAACAAGAGTGACTCTGTTATGGTACACAACAAGAGTGTCTCTGTTATGGTACACAACAAGAGTGACTCTGTTATGGTACACAACAAGAGTGTCTCTGTTATGGTACACAACAAGAGTGACTCTGTTATGGTACACAACAAGAGTGTCTCTGTTATGGTACACAACAAGAGTGTCTCTGTTATGGTACACAACAAGAGTGTCTCTGTTATGGTACACAACAAGAGTGACTCTGTTATGGTACACAACAAGAGTGTCTCTGTTATGGTACACAACAACAAGAGTGTCTCTGTTATGGTACACAACAAGAGTGTCTCTGTTATGGTACACAACAAGAGTGACTCTGTTATGGTACACAACAAGAGTGTCTCTGTTATGGTACACAACAAGAGTGACTCTGTTATGGTACACAACAAGAGTGTCTCTGTTATGGTACACAACAAGAGTGACTCTGTTATGGTACACAACAAGAGTGTCTCTGTTATGGTACACAACAAGAGTGACTCTGTTATGGTACACAACAAGAGTGTCTCTGTTATGGTACACAACAAGAGTGACTCTGTTATGGTACACAACAAGAGTGTCTCTGTTATGGTACACAACAAGAGTGTCTCTGTTATGGTACACAACAAGAGTGACTTCTGTTATGGTACACAACAAGAGTGTCTCTGTTATGGTACACAACAAGAGTGTCTCTGTTATGGTACACACAACAAGAGTGTCTCTGTTATGGTACACAACAAGAGTGTCTCTGTTATGGTACACAACAAGAGTGTCTCTGTTATGGTACACAACAAGAGTGTCTCTGTTATGGTACAAAACAAGAGTTTCTCTGTTATGGTACACAACAAGAGTGTCTCTGTTATGGTACACAACAAGAGTGTCTCTGTTATGGTACACAACAAGAGTGTCTCTGTTATGGTACACAACAACAAGAGTGTCTCTGTTATGGTACACAACAAGAGTGTCTCTGTTATGGTACACAACAAGAGTGTCTCTGTTATGGTACACAACAAGAGTGTCTCTGTTATGGTACACAACAAGAGTGTCTCTGTTATGGTACACAACAAGAGTGTCTCTGTTATGGTACACAACAAGAGTGTCTCTGTTATGGTACACAACAAGAGTGTCTCTGTTATGGTACACAACAAGAGTGTCTCTGTTATGGTACACAACAAGAGTGACTCTGTTATGGTACACAACAAGAGTGTCTCTGTTATGGTACACAACAAGAGTGACTCTGTTATGGTACACAACAAGAGTGTCTCTGTTATGGTACACAACAACAAGAGTGACTCTGTTATGGTACACAACAACAAGAGTGACTCTGTTATGGTACACAACAAGAGTGTCTCTGTTATGGTACACAACAAGAGTGTCTCTGTTATGGTACACAACAAGAGTGACTCTGTTATGGTACACAACAAGAGTTTCTCTGTTATGGTACACAACAAGAGTGACTCTGTTATGGTACACAACAAGAGTGTCTCTGTTATGGTACACAACAAGAGTGACTCTGTTATGGTACACAACAAGAGTGTCTCTGTTATGGTACACAACAAGAGTGACTCTGTTATGGTACACAACAAGAGTGTCTCTGTTATGGTACACAACAAGAGTGACTCTGTTATGGTACACAACAAGAGTGACTCTGTTATGGTACACAACAAGAGTGACTTCTGTTATGGTACACAACAAGAGTGTCTCTGTTATGGTACACAACAACAAGAGTGACTCTGTTATGGTACACAACAAGAGTGTCTCTGTTATGGTACACAACAAGAGTGACTCTGTTATGGTACACAACAAGAGTGTCTCTGTTATGGTACACAACAAGAGTGTCTCTGTTATGGTACACAACAAGAGTGTCTCTGTTATGGTACACAACAAGAGTGTCTCTGTTATGGTACACAACAAGAGTGTCTCTGTTATGGTACACAACAAGAGTGTCTCTGTTATGGTACACAACAAGAGTGTCTCTGTTATGGTACACAACAACAAGAGTGTCTCTGTTATGGTACACAACAAGAGTGTCTCTGTTATGGTACACAACAAGAGTGTCTCTGTTATGGTACACAACAAGAGTGTCTCTGTTATGGTACACAACAAGAGTGTCTCTGTTATGGTACACACAACAAGAGTGTCTCTGTTATGGTACACAACAAGAGTGTCTCTGTTATGGTACACAACAAGAGTGTCTCTGTTATGGTACACAACAAGAGTGTCTCTGTTATGGTACACAACAAGAGTGTCTCTGTTATGGTACACAACAAGAGTGTCTCTGTTATGGTACACAACAATAAGAGTGTCTCTGTTATGGTACACAACAATAAGAGTGTCTCTGTTATGGTACACAACAACAAGAGTGACTCTGTTATGGTACACAACAACAAGAGTGTCTCTGTTATGGTACACAACAACAAGAGTGTCTCTGTTATGGTACACAACAAGAGTGTCTCTGTTATGGTACACAACAAGAGTGTCTCTGTTATGGTACACAACAAGAGTGTCTCTGTTATGGTACACAACAAGAGTGTCTCTGTTATGGTACACAACAAGAGTGTCTCTGTTATGGTACACAACAAGAGTGTCTCTGTTATGGTACACAACAACAAGAGTGTCTCTGTTATGGTACACAACAACAAGAGTGTCTCTGTTATGGTACACAACAAGAGTGTCTCTGTTATGGTACACAACAAGAGTGTCTCTGTTATGGTACACAACAAGAGTGTCTCTGTTATGGTACACAACAAGAGTGTCTCTGTTATGGTACACAACAATAAGAGTGTCTCTGTTATGGTACACAACAATAAGAGTGTCTCTGTTATGGTACACAACAACAAGAGTGACTCTGTTATGGTACACAACAACAAGAGTGTCTCTGTTATGGTACACAACAACAAGAGTGTCTCTGTTATGGTACACAACAAGAGTGTCTCTGTTATGGTACACAACAAGAGTGTCTCTGTTATGGTACAGAACAACAAGTGCCGGACAGAGTGTGTGAGCGTAGATTGATTTTTTAATTTTTAATTTTGCCTCTTACAGCGGCTAGTTTATTGTGCATCCCATGTTCATCCTGTGAGCGGTAGCGCAAGAGGATTACAGGATATTATGGCACTGAATGTTACAGAGTATTTCAAATAAATTATTTGTTTAGTTCTATACATAGAGGGTAACTTGTTCTCAACTGCGTGAGTACAGGCGTGTGAGGCAGTATGTCTGGCCGCACACTGTTATTCAAATTTGCGTGAGAGGTATTCAAGGTAGACCAGTGTAGAGGTGGACCAGTGAAGAGGTGGACCAATTTAGAGGTGGACCAGTGTAGAGGTAGACCAGTGTAGAGGTAGACCAGTGTAGAGGTGGACCAGTGTAGAGGTAGACCAGTGTAGAGGTGGACCAGTGTAGAGGTGGACCAGTGTAGAGGTAGACCAGTGTAGAGGTGGACCAGTGTAGAGGTGGACCAGTGTAGAGGTGGACCAGTGTAGAGGTAGACCAGTGTAGAGGTAGACCAGTGTAGAGGTAGACCAGTGTAGAGGTGGACCAGTGTAGAGGTGGACCAGTGAAGAGGTGGACCAATGTAGAGGTGGACCAGTGTAGAGGTGGACCAGTGTAGAGGTAGACCAGTGTAGAGGTGGACCAGTGTAGAGGTAGACCAGTGTTGAGGTAGACCAGTGTAGAGGTAGACCAGTGTAGAGGTGGACCAGTGAAGAGGTGGACCAATGTAGACGTGGACCAGTGTAGAGGTGGACCAATGTAGAGGTGGACCAGTGTAGAGGTGGACCAGTGTAGAGGTGGACCAGTGTAGAGGTAGACCAGTGTAGAGGTAGACCAGTGTAGAGGTGGACCATTGTAGAGGTGGACCAATGTAGAGGTGGACCAGAGTAGAGGTGGACCAGTGTAGAGGTGGACCAGTGTAGAGGTGAACCAGTGTAGAGGTAGACCAGTGTAGAGGTGAACCAGTGTAGAGGTGGACCAGTGTAGAGGTGGACCAGTGTAGAGGTGGACCAGTGTAGAGGTGGACCAGTGTAGAGGTGGACCAGTGTAGAGGTAGACCAGTGTAGAGGTGGACCAGTGTAGAGGTGGACCAGTGTAGAGGTGGACCAGTGTAGAGGTGGACCAGTGTAGAGGTAGACCAGTGTAGAGGTGGACCAGTGTAGAGGTGGACCAGTGTAGAGGTGGACCAGTGTAGAGGTGGACCAGTGTAGAGGTGGACCAGTGTAGAGGTGGACCAGTGTAGAGGTGGACCAGTGTAGAGGTAGACCAGTGTAGAGGTGGACCAGTGTAGAGGTGGACCAGTGTAGAGGTGGACCAGTGTAGAGGTGGACCAGTGTAGAGGTGGACCAATGTAGTGGTGGACCTATGGTGGCTTACAGGACTTTGACCTGGGGGATCCTGGGGGTCGGGTGACGTGTGTGCAGAGTCCTCCACCTCCTACACTAACTTACGGCGCCACGTCCTGCTCGTCGAAATGAGCCCCGACCTAATCTAACCGAATCTAACCAAACTTAATCCCACCTAATCTAATCTAATCTAACTTAACTTAGTGTAACCCCAACATAACCTAACCCCACCACTCGAGTTTAGGATCACTGATATATATTCCGAATCCTAAGAGTTAGGTTAGAGACTTTCAGGTCTGACCCCAATCCTAAAGATTACACAAGAACTCACCAAAAGTGGCCCCCAGCCCTTATGGTTAGGGCTAAGGCTTATTAGGATTGACCCCTAATGGTTAGGTTAAGAACTATTAAGATTGGTACCCATTTGACCAGTCACTGCCGACGTAACCTTGGGTGACCTGCCTGACCCCTGGGCCAGGGAGGGGCCAGCCACTCCCCTGCTGGAGCTCCGTCACCCGTGTTACTCACAGTGTGGCTGAGTGACTCACAAAAAATCTTAAAAGTTGTTTGTTGTAAAGAAACTCTAGAAGCCGTAAGCTCAATGCCTCGTGACCCTGGCAGTTGACTCATCTAATCCTCAGACGACAACAGCCTCTGGATCTAATGGCAGACGAAAGCTTTTAACAAGAGTCTTGGGTTTTATCGACTTACTTCTTTATATTACCCATACCGTCCATCTGGAACCACTGTCTATCTGCCTATCATTCATTCTGTCCAGTCTATCTAAACTATATTTTTTTATATCTCTCTCTCTCTCTCTCTCTCTCTCTCTCTCTCTCTCTCTCTCTCTCTCTCTCTCTCTCTCTCTCTTCATAGCTGGGTGTATTGTATTTAGGATGATAATATAGTATCTATAGTAATAGTAAAATAAAATATGTAATGGGTAGCCTATACCTACTGTTAGAGATGGTGGCACAAGGAAAAGTCACCTACCCTAACCTAACCTAACACATTCCAATATTATTATTATTATTACTGTTATTATTATCATTATTATTATTATTATTATTACTGTATAGCTATACGAGGATATTGTATGTTAATGATAAATATATATTGTTCTATTTTATTCAGGTTTACTTATAAGGAAAAAGCTAATTTTATCTCTCATTAATTTTCACTCACCTTCAAGTATCGTGTGTTAAAACCGCAGGTGAATAAAGCATAAGAACTACCGAGCTTGAAATCTCTTAATGTTGCGGTAAATGAAGACTGCCAGAGATGAAATGTTGTTAATATTGTGTACTGAGTATAATGTCTCGCCACTGTGGTGTGTTGCAGTTTTATTGTTGTTTTGTCAGAAGAAACTTATTGGGTGGATAGGTTTGTGTAATTGAGAGAGAGAGAGAGAGAGAGAGAGAGAGAGAGAGAGTTGTAAGTCTTTATTTTTTCAGTCTTACTCTATAAGACTGTGCACCTGAGATATATTCACCATAGAGTTTCAAAAATTTTATGCTTTTTGGTCTGTGCGGGTGTTGTTTGTACTGTGGCCGGAAAAGTCAAAATAAAAAAAGACGATCCCAATTTTGGTTTGGTTAGTGTTAGGTTAGGTGACTTTTTTCCATGAATCGTTTGTGCAGGACGGCCGGAGGTACAGTATGATGAAAAATGGCGTGGCCTCCTCGTCCCTCCCTTCTCTTAACCAGTTTAAGTCTCCTCCAGCAGAGATCACGAGGCCACCCCTCCTAAAATGTAAACAGGACACGCCCAAAATCGGTCCTAAAATACCCCTCCTCAACCCCACCCTCCACCCACCCAACCCTCATCTTAATCCTCACACCTTCATCCCCACCCCACCCTCACCCCCTCCCCCCCCCCCCCCCACACACACACCGTCCAATAAATCCCCCCCCCCCCTCCTTATGTTCATATTGGGACGGCCATTGTAGCGACGCGATCATGACTCGATAATCAGCGTAAAATGACTCGGCTAGTCTCTGGCCCCAAACTCTTGCTCTAAAAGCTGGTCTTGACCCAGTGTCAACCTGTGTCTCGACCCTGCCTTCACTTTGTCTCGATCAGGGAACATGACCACCAAGGTGTACAGTACAGTACCGCCCAGCCTGGTGGGTGAGCCTTTACGGAACATATGACTGAATAATACGAGAAGTTTTCGGTTTGTCTACTTAAAAGTTCCAAGATTTCGTAGATGACTCTTCTGTTTTTAATATAAGTAGACTTACCTATCATACAAATTTTGGAATTCAATGTTAAGATTCCTTTCTATGAGCTAATTGGAAAAAAGAATGGTATTATTTGTAACGTCCAAATTATATACCAGGTATACTTATTGGAATTTCATTTTGTAATTCCTTTCCAAGAAAGGAAGGAAGGTTATGTATGATAGAAAAACTTCCATACACACACACACACACACACACACACACACCTGGTTTAGGTTAATCACATTATGTAGACAAAATATTCAAGCCTCATTCTAATGGCTGTGTTCCTCTACTCAAATGTTTTAATCATCTGACAGGAATTTCTGTATTAAAAGGCATGTTCGAGCGAGGAATATGCCGATGAAATTTATAACCTTTGTCACTTTGTCCGAGCACGATGTTTACTTCCTCGTAGTGTGTATTAACCTTTGTATGAATCGTGAGCTTTGCACAGTCTCATCCATCGTCCTGACTGCTGTATCAATCACTGTCTCACTCCTTGTATAAACCTCTAACTCAACTGTCTCAGTTATTGTCTCGACTCATGTATCACCATTTTTTCCTCTTGTCTTGAATGCTTTTCTAACTTTGTATGTATTCGGGCGTTGTTTTGACTCTTGGATGAACTTTTGCCTGAATCCCTGACCTTATTCTGTGACCCATTGTTGACTCAACCAGCGTCTCGACTCATGTATCTAAATAAATCTCCTAACTCACTCTTTACTCAACTATTATCTCGACACATTGATCAACCTCCTGTCTGTATAAATCTTCCCCTCACCCCTAACTTAACCTCAGCTTCGACCTTTAACTCGACTTTGTCTCGCGAATCACCACCGTCTCGATCCGTCCCTTGTCTCATACTCTGTCTCGACCACTGTCAGATCCTCCTCCTCCTCCCCGGGTGTCGTCTAGCGTCTGGAACCCCTTATGGTCTCCTCCCTAGGGTGGTGGTGGGTGTGTCCCTCCCTCCACCACCCGTCAGTCTGTGAGAAGCTCCACCATTTGTCTTGGGGTGAGTTACAAGTCACAGAAAAGTGAAACACATCGGGAAAGTTTTTACGGTGACATAATGTGTTTTTTTCAGTGTGTGTGTGTGTGTGTGTGGTCCCTGTCTGTTTTATTACCTCTTCCTATGTTTCCATTTTTTATGAGTTGGTCTTTACTGGATAACCGGAAAACTCTAAAAATTGGGATCAACTGAAGATTAGACCCCCAGCTTAAGATTAACCACCCTAATGTTAATCTAAGCTGACCTGAACTCCCAGATAGCTTCAGTGAAATAAATTGGTGATCTTGAAACTGGTGTGAATATAGAAAGATAAACATAGACTTCAATGTGAACATGAGTCGACCAAAGAGCCTATAATAAGAGTTTGTCCAAGAGCAATTTACTTTTAAAAAACATAATTACCCACCCGAGAATTTTAACATAAAACTGTATTTTTTCCTTACATAACCAGCGACTTTCTTTACGTTATTTTTGAGGAGAGAAAAATGAAACTCAGATAAAAATCCCTGATAGTGTGTAGCTGGAGGGACGAGGTGCAGCTCCAGGAGAGTGAACATAATGGTGTCTCGTTTTATGATAAGTCTCGATGGTTAGGTTAGGTTAAGTTGAATAAGAGACTTGGGTATACCTGTGTATGCTGGATCTCCGTGGTACTGCCAAAGACTGCTAGTGTAACTGTACTGTATGTTACTGCCTCTCCCTCCTGTGGTGTTGGTGGGAGGAACTCAGGAAGGTAGGGAAGACTTGCTGGAGTTTGTTATCACATTTTTTTTTAATAACCTCTCTCTCTCTCTCTCTCTCTCTCTCTCTCTCTCTCTCTCTCTCTCTCTCTCTCTCTCTCTCTCTCTCTCAACCACAGTCCAGGTGAAGAAAAGAAGAGTTAATGAAAGAAACACGTCATTCTATTCACCGCATGAGGCCTTGAAGTATCCTGCATGAGGGAGGAGGAGGAGGAGGAGGGGGGGGCGTGTGTACATACTACTGACCGTGCTGGAGGAAAGATGGAATAAGAGGGTGAAGGTAGGGAGTGGGGTAGAGCAGGATGGAGTGGGGACTAGGGTAGGGTGAAGTGAGGTGAAGATGGATTGGGGATAGTAGTGCTGAGTGGGAATAAGTAGTAATGAGTGGGATTAAGTATCACTGAATGGAGTGAAGTCGGACTGAGTGGGATGAAGTAGGAGTTAGTAAAGCAGAAGAGGATTGTACTTGAGAGGGACGTAGTGTCTCCACCCACACACCACTCAGGAGGTCATCATGAGGCCAAAGGCAAGACTGACGTGGAGGGAGAGACGGATGGAGGGAGGGGAATGAGAGGGAGGGGAGTGAGAGGGAGGGGAGAGAGGGTGATGGAGTGAGAGGGAGGGGAGAGAGGGTGATGGAGGGAAATAGTGTGAGGGAGGGATATATAGTGTAGTAACAAGTCGAATGAATGAGGTAGGTTATTAATGAATGACAGGTGAATGAGGTAAAGTTTATTAGTGAATGACATACAGATGCGTGAAGTAGAAGGAACACACACAAACACACACACACACACACACACACACACACACACACACACACACACACATACACACAAAATTAATAAATAAATAAATAAATAAATAAAACTAAAAAATAATAGTCATTTAGTATATAGATATAATACTGTCCACATCTTACTTCGATTTACTCTGGACTTTGCTTACTCTGTTTCTATCTCATCACTGCACCTCCCCTCTCTTACCCTGCCCCTCCCCTCTCATACCCTGTCCCTTCAGTCTCTTACCCTGCCCCTTAAGTCTCTTACCCTGCCCCCTTCCCTCTTTTACCCTACATCTCCTCTCTCTTATCCTGCCCCTCCCCTCTCTTACCCTACATCTCCCCTCTCTTACCCTGCCCCTCCCCTCTCTTACCCTGCCCCTCCCCTCTCTTACCCTGCCCCTCCCCTCTCTTACCCTGCCCTTCCCCTCCCTACTCCTGCCCGTTAGTTTACCCTTCCCCTCCAGCCACTCACCTCCCTCTTGTTTCCCTTTTCCCTTGCACCTCTCCCCCCCCCCCCTGCAGCTCCCTCCCATCCCCTCACCTCCTCCCTGCCCTTCCCTCCCTCCCACTGCCCCTTAATCCGCCCTTCAACATCCAACCCATCCCTACCTTTGCTCCTTCTCCTCTAACTTCCTCTGCCTCTCTCAGTTGGCATTCCCTTACCATCCCTCGCTCCCCTGCTGTACCTGTCTCCCCCGCTGCACCTCCCACCTCCCCAGCTGCATCCCCCCTTTCCATCGCTGCACCTCCCTTCCCCCCGCTATACTTCCCTTCCATCTGCTGCACCTCTCTTCCACCTGCTGCACCTCTCTTCCACCTGCTGCACCTCTCCCCCCCCCCCCGCTGCACCTCCCCTCCATGCCCCTCCCCGCCTCCCTCACATCCTCGTATGCTGGCCAGTATACGATGTGAGCTTGTTAACAGATCCCAGTATGGCGAGGTGTGTGTGTGTGTGTGGCGCCCGTGAGATGTGTGACATACTGGCTCATTAAGGTCGCCTTTGACCACTCCAAGGAGGTGCCATAGTCGCCCTTGTGATGACTGGCCAGAAGACCTATTTTAGGTCCAGGTCCCCTCCTTCCTCCTCCTCTCCATCCTTCCCTTCCTAATCCTCCTTCTTTTCTCTCTCTTCCTCTTCCACCCCCTACTCCTCTTTCTCCCCTTTCTTCATTCACGAAGTTTGTTGCAATGTCGTCTTTGTGGTAGAAGGCCTAAGGGACATTTTATATTCCCTCTCCATATCTTCCTTGTCTTCCTCTTCCTTCCCCTCTCTGGCAGACAGACAGAGAGACGATGACCTGTATCCCACTGGCTTGGGGTAGTGGATCTAAGGTTGACTAATCGTGTTGGCTAGGAACGGGATAGTGTAGTGAAGGCCTTATATAATAGTGTGTAAGGTGGGGCTCTATCTATCTATCTATCTATCTATCTGTCGTGAGTTCTGCCAGGGTGAAAAAATACGTCATTACGTCAATGTCAATGAACTGGATTGAGGCACAACACAACACAACACTATCCTCCAGACTGCCAGAGATTTATGTGGTTCGTATTGTAACAAGAAGAGAGAGTTAATATTAGTAAAGTCTTTGTGCAAATCTGTCGCCATTTTGTTATAGACTTGTCATTTACACGTTAAAATGGTCTAAAATTATTTGTACATCATTTTATCACAGTTAAAATTGCATCATTTAATTGTTTTGTTTTGTTTGTCGTAGATTAAATGATTCAAAACTGACACCTCTCCACACATCTTCACTCTTGGGCAAAATACTACATAGGAATCCCCTCTAGTATCTCCCTGTACTGTCAGATACACCACAACACGACACCATCAACACCAGGCCGGGGATTAACGCGTCGACCGTGTGAATTAGAACCAAAGACTTAAGACTGTGAAGCAAAACATAGATCTGGTGGTCTGATTGGTGATGCTCTACTGAATACAAATTACAACTGGCTGGTGCGGTACCTTTCAACACGGCGATGTATACAGCTTGGCCTGTGCCTGCCACCGTACTGACTATCGACCCTCTGTATGTATTGTTTATTGGCCATAAGTGTGTGTGTAGGTATAACTCAACAGCTAATTGGGGGGAAGAGAGAAGAGGAGGTGCGGGGAGAGGGAGGTGCAGGGAGAGGGAAGGGGGAGGAAATTAGTATTGCATGGACGAAGTAAACTGGTTTGTTTATGGTAAAAACCTTCCTTACTGTGTGATTTGATCTCCCAGAACGGGTTTAGTTTCGTTTTATGAATACAGAAACAAACACACGGGTACAGGTGTTTAAATACAAGTATTCTCTCTCTCTCTCTCTCTCTCTCTCTCTCTCTCTCTCTCTCTCTCTCTCTCTCTCTCTACAATTTTACAATTTGCCCCGCAAGGGGGCTAGTTTATTGGGCACCTCCTTGTATCCTATGCAAGGCGAAGCGCAAAAAGCGTTTACAGCGCCCAACAGGGAAGCATGCAGAGCTCATGCTTGCCGAGTCGACTCATGCATTTAAGGGCGTAAGTGCTTGAAGAGCCATGGATTTCATCGGCAAGTTGCATAGAGTGACAGGATGAGTGTGTGGGGGGGGGGGGGGGGGAATTCTCAATACAATACATCTGTTTATGGCAAGGCCTGGCAAGTCCCTAATAAGTCAAATGCCAGGCCTGTTTGGGGGAGGAGGGATATTGATCAGGAGGAAGGGGTCTTGGTGACGGGTGGGGACTGTGCTGTGGTAGGATAGGCATGGTGGGGGTGGAGGGGGGAGCACATAAGCATTGACAGTATTAAGGAACAAACCTTTTAGTGTGAGTGTGATGACGTGTGTGTCAGTAGATACAGCGGCTAACAGGAGGTGGAGAGGTTGGTAGAGGACTTTTAGATAATGAAGGTCGTTGCTCCGTGACCTGAGGCGAGGTAGGGTCAGGGGGGGGGAGGCCGCTACTAGATTATCCCTGGTATTGACTCACTGCTGACCCATACCTTAGTATCCAGGAATGTGAGGCTGTGCGTGGGTACCTGGTGTTACTGGCGCGTCTGGTTTTACATGTGGGTCTCTTTATTTTTGTTACTTGGTCATTTTGGTATTTTCTGTAGCTACTTGGTATTTTTCTGGCGTTTTTTTCTTATGAACTTAATATCTACTGTGGTGGGATGAAATCCTAGACAAGGTTCTTCAAACTCCAGAGCACGAGCAGTAGATATATTCAATAAGTGGTACAAGACTTGGCGTTATAGCCGACCGATACAGAAGCGGGAACTAGGGACCCCGGGCCGTGTGTAGGCCGAGGCTGATCTGAGGCAAGTTGTCTAGCTGGGCAAGGAGAGTTGCTAGACATCACTAGGACAATAAATGAGGTCTTCTAATTACTCGACTAGCGCGGTACAGACATAGTATATCGGGACATAGTGAGTGAACATAGGCATTAGACATAAGCATAGATATCAGACATGCTATGATAATATGGTAATACAGACATGTGAATAAATGGTATAATGAATGGTAACAGAGTCCTGCCGTCAGGCGTGTTCACATATCTTGGTACCCACATATCTATACACCTCCCTCCCCCTTTACGCTCGTAGTGCAATCTCGAGCGGCTATGGACTCTTTTTCATGAGTCGGGGGGAGCGGCGAGGGACGATGGGGGGATCAACTGACGACCTTCGTTCCTGGTCTGGGCAAGGGGACACAGGGGACGGGGAGGAAGGTTCGTCACTAGAGGATGGCACTGGGCGGAGATGGCGTCTGTTTCGCCACCACACACGACCACTGGGGAGGCGGACTTGGTACGAACGAGACTCGCCACGGCCCATGACGACCCCGACCTTGTCCCAGCGGTGTGACGTCGGGTCCTGGATTCGTACTTGCTGGCCGACGGTCAACCTGGGAAGGGGGCGGGCGTGGGCGTCATAGTGGCTTGTCACTTGGGCCATCCGGGCAGCCTCACGGCGGTCACACTCGTCCGCCTTGATCTGCCATTCATCTAAGAAGGACTGGGGGTGGGCAGGCACACAAGTACGAAGGGGGCGGCCATACAACACCTGGGCAGGAGAGCGTCCGGCAGGGGTAGGGGTGTTATGGAGTTCTAGTAGGCCCCTGTCGAACTCCTCGCAGTCCAGGTTCCCCGTTGGTGCTGTCTTGAGGATGAGGTATTTTACGGACTTTACCGCTGCCTCGGCGTGGCCATTCGCCTGCGGGTAATGAGGGGAGGTGACGATGTGGTGGACGCCCCAGCGTTCGGCGAAGCTCTTGAACTCGTGGCTATTGAACGGGGGCCCACCGTCGGTTCGGAGGCGGAAAGGCACTCCGACTTCCCGGAAGAAGCAACAAAACATCCGGATGACCCTGGAAGAGGTGGTGTCCCGACCACAGGGAACTACCACGGGCCATCCAGAGAGCCTGTCGGCGACCACCAGGAAAGACTTTCCGGCCACATTAAAGAAGTCGGCGGACACGGATTCAAAGGGCCGCTTTGGGAGGTCATTGCACAGGTACGGCTCTTGTTGCTGGCTGGGCTGGAGTTGTTTCTGCTACCTGTAGGGCCGCAGAGACATAGCAAACAGACATAAAAGGCACTGCACTTCACTTAGGGCACTTCACAAGGTCACAAAGCACTTTAAATCCAGGGGCACCGTGGAGTATATCTTCTGGGCGGTAAACAGAGGAGGCCGGGGTACAGACTAGGCCGGCTTTTGCAACTTGTGAACTGTCGTGTTGGAGCTACTCAACTGCGCCATGTGGTGGGATGAAATCCTAGACAAGGTTCTTCAAACTCCAGAGCACGAGCAGTAGATATATTCAATAAGTGGTACAAGACTTGGCGTGATAGCCGACCGATACAGAAGCGGGAACTAGGGACCCCGGGCCGTGTGTAGGCCGAGGCTGGTCTGAGGCAAGTTGTCTAGCTGGGCAAGGAGAGTTGCTAGACATCACTAGGACAATAAATGAGGTCTTCTAATTACTCGACTAGCGCGGTACAGACATAGTATATCGGGACATAGTGAGTGAACATAGGCATTAGACATAAGCATAGATATCAGACATGCTATGATAATATGGTAATACAGACATGTGAATAAATGGTATAATGAATGGTAACAGAGTCCTGCCGTCAGGCGTGTTCACATATCTTGGTACCCACATATCTATACATCTACGTCTTTGAACTCATTTATTCAGACATTCTTCGTCTGCCATTCTTCCCAACATTCTAAATCATTAACTCATGCATCCGACCATTGTACGTCTTTCTACCCCCTGAGTCATGGAGCCAAGCATTCTGCGCCACCAGCTAGACATCCCAGTCATTCATGCAAGTCATCCAGCCAGACATACCAGTGTCATAACTGAGGAGCTGCTGGTGTGCCACAGGGAGGTAATCCTACAATAACAAAGTAGTGGACCCCTTCATCCCTGCTTGGTGGTGGTGGGCACCACGGTGGTGTTGGAGGTGGTGCTGGGCGGTTGCTGATGGGGCTCGGTTGCATATACTTAAGGTAGTTAGTCTTCAGGAAACAATTGTCAGGCCAAAAATTATTGTCCTCGGTTCATTTATTTATGTTTGGAGATATTTAATTTTTTTTAGGTTTATTCTTCATATATAATATTGAAGACACGGGAATATGCCTCAAATAGTGTTGAGGTGATTAATTTGTGTGTTGGAAAATAATGGTAAGATATTTAATGTGTTAGAGATAATGTGAACTGAAGCTGTTTATCCACTCAAGAATTACATATAATGATGGTACAGTAACACGTCACACTGGGACCAGCCCATCAGAGACCAGGTCTTATTTTCTGTAAATACGAGAAGGTGTTGTGTTCCTAACTATCAAGTTAGGAACCCGTGGAAAGGAGGCGATTACTGTATCCATTGGCCGCTGCCGCCTCAGGGATAGTGAGACAGTGAGTGTAATTATACCCCAGAGCGAGTACCCGGAATCACACCCTCATCACCGTGTACTGCTGTTAACTGTGAGCGTGAGCATTCTTAATGAGGAGAACAGATTTTCTTGAAACTTGGCGGTAGGGTTATTGCTCCTCTACCGGGGGACGAACTCAACAATAAGTTTTATCCGACTGTTTGACCAAGTGGTTAACGTTACGATATTGAGCGTTATCGTGTGCCTTGTCAGAAAAGTTAGGTTAGTTTAGATATCCTTCCAGTCGCTAGTATTCCGATATCATGTGCTGGGCGTTTGGGGATATATGGTGTGTCATAATATATACATTGGTGATGAATGGTGTATGAGTACTGTTCTGTTCATTAGAAATATTTGTACCTGTACTTGTACCTGTGTCTCCTGTACTCTTCTTTGTCAATTAGTAAATATATTGAAGAGGAAATAAATTAACGGATATATTTATTAAAATAACTTGAATATTTAGTTAATTTTTAGCAAAGGAAACTAACTAGCGAAAGTAAGATAAGTCAGACCCTACAGCGTGAGGTATTTGTTCAGCGCGCGAGAAACTGACAATAGCCGCACAGTTGAACAATGATGACTTGAGCCCAGACAGAGGAACACCCACAAACATCTGCTCTTCTCCTCTGTGATGTGTGTCATATGTTTTGCTTTTATTTCTCATTTTTCTTAAGACTAAATGCAACAATGATATGAATGACAGAGGACCGGTTTCTACATTACGTTCTTTAATTTGTGGTCGCGTTAGTCTCTATGGTCTCGAGATAGTAATCTGTAGCAAATGGTCTTTGGTTAGCAGGTTTACAGCAAACTGTTTCTAGTTAGTGGTCTCGGGGTAATGGTCCTCAGGAAACGATCTCTGAAGGATTATGTTGGGATCTATAGTTAATGATCTGTAGCAAAAAAAAAAGTGAACATATCAAAGCAAACAGTCATTGTCTAACTCCCTCTGGTTAGCAGAATAAAGCTGAAATAGCTGTTTGGTGACGTCGACTGGAGGCGAACGGTGAATCAAGGGACTTTGGGGATGAAAGGTGATTGGTGGAAGAGGAATTAAGAAGATATATCAAAGGAAAAAGGCAGAGAAAGTCAGAGAGACATAATTAAAATACACAAATAAAGGAATACAATTAAAAATACAGAAAGTAAAGTTATGGGTAATAAAAGCTTGTGGGTCTCAGGCACCACCAATGGCCGCCACTCTGCCTTATACAGCCCAGGTTTATGAGGTTCTCCCACGATCACCACACCCTCCACCACCACCACCAATTTCATACATCTCTCCTGAAGGACCTGGAGTATGTCTTTAGTGGCACCGAGGATATAGAGGTGTCAAGTGGGTATTAAAGTAGCTCTCTGACGGTGGGGGAGTGTGTCAGGTAACGTTGGTGTTCCTTATAACTTGAGAAATACCTGAGGTGACAAAGGTATCTATTAAGGTTTGATTTGTGTATTAAAGAGTTACGATGATGTGTGTGATAGGAGTTAATTACATTTTAAAGTAGAATATAACTTCAGGTAATAGAGGTGTTTTATTAAGTGTTTACGAGGTGTTTTAAACTGTTTTATCATGTGTGAAGATGGCGCAGTCTTCGCTACTCTATTATCAGGTGCTGCGTGTGTTTGTGTATTATTGTGAGGCAGTTTTCATGGGTTAAAGTTGTAAATGTTTAAAAATTTTAAACGTTTTTGGGTTTGGAGTTTCTAAAGATAAATAATCTCTCTCTCTCTCTCTCTCTCTCTCTCTCTCTCTCTCTCTCTCTCTCTCTCTCTCTCTCTCTCTCTCTCTCTCTCTCTCTCTCTCTCTCTCAGACACAGTATCCCACGAAGCAGCATGTATAAAGCTCCCTCCATTCTGTCTCTCCTTCAGCTCAGTTGCCGCATGGTGTGTCCGGATACCTGAATATTTTAACCATTATTTTTCTTAATTGACCAAGGGGGTGCGTGATCACTGTCTGCGTTAATCTGCTACTGAAGAAAACATCCTTCAGGCGAGGAACACAGTATCAGTCAGATCAGGAAAGGCAGGTACAGGGCTGACTAAACACAGGAGAGAAAACATTAGATGGATTCCAGTCGCGAAATTTGTCTGAACGTCTCTCTCTCTCCAGCCATCCCGCAGCCCTGATAACAACTGGAAGAAATACGAGGTGGATGCATAATGGCTGGGCTGTTATGGATGAGGATGCTTTAATGAGGAGAGTGGGTCGTCGCTCTTACGGGAGGGTGTGGGTTAACATCTTGTTGAGGTGCGGGTTGAGATGAAGGGAAGGAGGGAGGGAGGGATGTGGAGTGTTATCTATGGTGTGGCTATTAGGTAAAGAGTTAAGGGAGGGAGGGAAGGAGGGAGGGAGGGAGGGAGGGAGGGGGTACATCTGGTGGAGGGGTAGTCTGGTTAACCCAAGCCTCCTCTTCTTCCTTCTTCATCCCCTACTTTATTACTTCCTGGTCTCTTCTCTTCATCCTCTTCTTTTCTTCGTCTTCTGCGACTTCTGCTGTTGTTGTTAGTTGTGTTGCAACATCTCGTGTCCTCCGTATAGTCTTGTTTACAACCGTCGCCATTGTCTTGTGCTCACTCTGTTTACACCTCCTCGCTGTCTTCCTCCTCCTCGCTGTCTTCCTCCTCCTCTTCCTCCTCCTCTAGGTCGTAACCATCACCAGCGCCTTTCTGTACTCAGGTACTCTTGTTCTTTACTTGCTTCTTTATTACGCCACTATATCACCCTTAATCTTCCTCCTTCCTGTTGCCTTTGTTTTATCCTCACCCTCTCTCTTCCGGCGTCTCTGATTTGTTTATTTCCACATATATCTTTTGTTTTCCTTCATTTATCTGTCCTCTTGACTTTGTCCTTCAGGTTTTTTGTGACATTGTCTTTACTATATGTCATCAAGAATGTACTTTAAAGCCACATAAAGGTATCAGTTTCTTGCACCATCTTTTTGCCTACTCAGTATATACTTCTCGCATTTCCTCCTCACAACACTCAACAATAATGACTTTACCAGACATCATCCCGTGTCACCCGTCTCCCTCCTCCTCGCCCTCTGTTGTGTAGGTACTTCCTCTTAGTAGTACTGCCACCATCGGTCTATAAGAACATCTTGAGGAACTCGTACCTTGTGTGTCAATATTTCAACTTATAGAATCTCCGTCTGTCAAACTTTATCCACAGCCCAGAGTCAAACACTGTGTACTTCCCCGCCAGTGTCTTTCCTGCCAAACAACCTCCAACAGTTCAAACCTTCTTGGCTTCACTTATCTTCAGTAGGTCAGTGGGGAGCATCTTGAGGAATACATTTGACAACGATTCTTTTCTGTTCTCTGCCAAGACTATTACCTCTAATCATCTTTTTTCTTCTTCTTCTTCTTCTTTTTTGTCAGTAATGCTGCTCGTAAATCTTCCATCTCTCTTACTGTTCTTCAGTGTGTTCATTACCGTTTTGTTTCACCCCTTCTTTTGAACGACAATATTTAGAGGTACAGATAATACAGCAACAACTACAGGTACAGAATTATTAAAGTATATGTAAACACAAACTGTGCCCAGGAGCAGTGTTTTAAGTGTCCCGTACAGTTGAAGACAAAGTGACCTCAGCGTCTGGCATCTATCTGAGGGTCATGTAACTATGGTGGATTGAAATCTTAACATCTTACTCAGATTTGTCTTTAAATTCGTGTGGAGTTTTTCATGTTAGTTTGATATATTGGTAATTTATAATGAAAGACAGCGTTTACTGGGACTTAACCAGCAACATACTGACCCACAAGTTGATGCCACATGGTGCTAAGTTTCGTGACAGTCTTGGCCCTGAATGTGGGTAAAACATCACGTTTAAGTAGATCTTTTTCACGTTTAGGAAAGTCTCTGCTAAAACTCCTCTCAAATATCACATTTTCTGAGATGATTACTCTCGGTGTTATCAGACAACACAACTGAGCGAGTGTTGGCTCCCGACCCACCACCAGATAGGGCTTAGTCTCCCTTGTTTATAATGTGACGCGGGAACACCACTGTGTGTCATCGTTCATCACCCTGTGTGTATCTTGGCCTGGGGGAGGGGGTGATTTTATTAGCTTGAGAAAAACGGTGAGAGAAATGGCTGAATTGTGTCTGTTATTTTTAACCCTGCCAGGAGAGGGTCACACACGGCTTTTCCAGGGATTTGCTTTAATTATTCATTGGAATATATTTATTTTTTCTGGGGATTATTTTCTCTCTGCCCATTGATTGTTCAGTCGTCTCTCATCCACTGGCTGGGTGTAGGACTGTATTCTTTCCTTGTTGTTTGATCTTATTTATTTATTCATGTATTTATTTATATATTCATTTATGTAATTTATTTATTTTTATTCTCGTGTTTATGTTTTTTTAATGATGTTCTTAGTCAGTTTGTCATGGACGCTGTTGTACCTGAACTAGTGTCTCTTGGAGTAAAAACTGTATTTATTGTTTAAGATATGAAATTTTACACTGAATCACCCGTAAGAATGTTGTGCATCATCCAGGGTGGTATGTGTGTATGGGGCTGCCGGACTGTGCCTCAGGGGAATGATCCTTGAGTAAGATTAATCACCTTTGCTGTTGTATCTCTGGCACCTCTTATACTGACACCCATAGACACACACACCCACCCACTTATACACCCACACAATCACCCATACACCCACCAATACACCCACCCACTCACTCATCCACCTGTATATACACTCATCCACACCCACCCACTCACTCATCCACCTGTATACGCACCCAACCATTCTCACACCACCTCAATCTAATACTCACTTGCACATACAGTCATCAGTACATATTTACACACAGAGAGAGAGAGAGAGAGAGAGAGAGAGAGAGAGAGAGAGAGAGAGAGAGACCTCTTCCCCCTCCTTTCTGGGTCCTCAACACCAGCTTGGCTACCCCTCCTTCTGGCCACCCCTCCACCACCACTCCCTCTGGCCACCCCTCCCTCTGGCCACTCCTCCCTCTGGCCACTCCTCCCTCTGGCCACCACTCCCCTTGGCCATCCTTCCCTCTGGCCACCACTCCCTTTGGCCATCCTTCCCTCTGGCCACCCCTTATTCTTACAATACTATTTCGCCACCCCTCCCCCTGGCCACCCCTTCACCTTGCCACCTCTCCACCTGGTCACCCCTCCACCTAGCCACCTCTCCACCTGGTCACCCCTCCACCTAGCCACCCTTCCTGACTAGGGTACATAGATAACTCGGTCTAACAAAGCTCATCAATTCGATTTACATGTTGATAACCGTCGACATGATATATAGACGCCTTTAATATATCAAGAGGACCGATGAATCGACTTAATTGTTCACTTATAATCAATATCAACATCGACATGACAATTACTCAACGTTTCTGTACAGTGACGACGAGTTTCAGCTGTTTACTCGACATCTTTAACTCCTTTAACGAAGAACATATTGTGTGGTTATAGTGCTTAGTGAAACTCATGTTATAGTCTGCATTACTGTCTCACCGCTTGTACCTCCCTCAGGAGTAATTCAATACAGGGTGAAACACTTGTCCTCACTACGAATACATCAAGCAGACTAAGAATGTTAAACCCAGTCTTGTAGTTATTAGGGAAGACTATTGATCATTTCCACGTACTGGTGTTTGTCGTGTAATGGACAGACCTGCTCGTGTTGCTTGTTATCTTGACCACACCAAGATTTCCTTTGAGCTTATTCACCCTTACATTAACCACTCAAACGCTTACTTAACGCTAACTTCAGTCTAACCTAACCGAACCTAACCTAACCTAACTTAACTTGACCTAATCACCCGTTATGGTGTTTTAATCATTAGAAGAAACAAGCTGGGGCTAATCATAATGTGGCTCAGCTTAGTCTTAAAGTAAGTGAAAGCTTAACACGTCGTTTATATATCAGTCTTAATTCAGGGTTACATTTGGGTTACTTGAGATTTGTAAGCGAAGAAAGATAGCCAGGTTCTCTAGTTCTTGTCGGCCTCCAGTTAGGTTCTGTAGTTCTTGTCGGCCTCCAGTTAGGTTCTGTAGTTCTTGTCGGCCTCCAGTTAGGTTCTGTAGTTCTTGTCGGCCTCCAGTTAGGTTCTGTAGTTCTTGTCGGCCTCCAGTTAGGTTCTGTAGTTCTTGTCGGCCTCAAGTTAGGTTTTGTAGTTCTTGTTGGCCTCCAGTTAGGTTGTGTAGTTCTTGTAGGCCTCCAGTTAGGTTGTGTAGTTCTTGTTGGCCTCCACTTAGGTTCTGTAGTTCTTGTCGGCCTCCAATTAGGTTCTGTAGTTCTTGTCGGCCTCCAGTTACGTGCTGTAGTTCTTGTCGGCCTCAAATTAGGTTCTGTAGTTCTTCTTGGCCTCCAGTTAGGTTCTGTAGTTCTTGTTGGCCTCCAGTTAGGTTCTGTAGTTCTTGTCGGCCTCCAGTTAGGTTTTGTAGTTCTTGTCGGCCTCCAGTTAGGTTTTGTAGTTCTTGTTGGCCTCCAGTTAGGTTCTGTAGTTCTTTTCGGCCTCCAGTTAGGTTCTGTAGTTCTTGTCGGCCTCCAGTTAGGTTCTGTAGTTCTTATCGGCCTCAAATTAGGTTCTGTAGTTCTTGTCGGCCTCCAGTTAGGTTCTGTAGTTCTTGTTGGCCTCCAGTTAGGTTCTGTAGTTCTTGTTGGCCTCCAGTTAGGTTCTATAGTTCTTGTCGACCTCCAGTTAGGTTCTGTAGTTCTTGATGGCCTCCAGTTAGGTTCTCTAGTTCTTGTTGGCCTCCAGTTAGGTTCTCTAGTTCTTGTCGGCCTCAAATTAGGTTCTGTAGTTCTTGTCGGTCTCCAGTTAGGTTTTTTAGTTCTTGTTAGCCTCCAGTTAGGTTCTGTAGTTCTTCTTGGCCTCCAGTTAGGTTCTGTAGTTCTTGTCGGCCTCAAATTAGGTTCTGTAGTTCTTGTCGGCCTCCAGTTAGGTTCTGTAGTTCTTGTTGGCCACCAGTTAGGTTCTCTAGTTCTTGTCGGCCTCCAGTTAGGTTCTCTAGTTCTTGTCGGCCTCCAGTTAGGTTCTCTAGTTCTTATCGGCCTCCAGTTAGGTTCTCTAGTTCTTGTCGGCCTCCAGTTAGGTTCTGTAGTTCTTGTCGGCCTCCAGTTAGGTTCTGTAGTTCTTGTCGGCCTCCAGTTAGGTTCTGTAGTTCTTGTCGACCTCCAGTTAGGTTCTGTAGTTCTTGTTGGCCTCCAGTTAGGTTCTCTAGTTTTTGTTGGCCTCCAGTTAGGTTCTCTAGTTCTTGTCGGCCTCAAATTAGGTTCTGTAGTTCTTGTCGGTCTTAGGTTTTTTAGTTCTTGTTAGCCTCCAGTTAGGTTCTGTAGTTCTTCTTGGCCTCCAGTTAGGTTCTCTAGTTCTTGTCGGCCTCCAGTTAGGTTTTGTAGATCTTGTTGGCCTCCAGTTAGGTTCTGTAGTTCTTGTTGGCCTCCAGTTAGGTTCTGTAGTTCTTGTCGGCCTCCAGTTAGGTTCTATAGTTCTTGTCGGCCTCCAGTTAGGTTCTGTAGTTCTTGTTGGCCTCCAGTTAGGTTCTGTAGTTCTTGTCGGCCTCCACTTAGGTTCTATAGTTCTTGTCGGCCTCCAGTTAGGTTCTCTAGTTCTTGTTGGCCTCCAGTGAGGTTCTCTAGTTCTTTTCGGCCTCCAATTAGGTTCTATAGTTCTTGTCGGCCTCCAGTTAGGTTCTATAGTTCTTGTCGGCCTCCAGTTAGGTTCTGTAGTTCTTGTCGGCCTCCAGTTAGGTTCTATAGTTCTTGTCGGCCTCCAGTTAAGTTCTGTAGTTCTTGTTGGTCTCCAGTTATAGGTTCTTCAGTCCTTGTCGGCCTCCAGTTATAAGTCCTCCGGTTCTTGTCGGCCTCCAGTTATAGGTTCTCCAGTTCTTGTCGGCCTCCAGTTAAAGGTCCTCCGGTTCTTGTCGGCCTCCAGTTAAAGGTTCTCCAGTTCTTGTCGGCCTCCTGTTAAAGGTCCTCTCGTTCTTCTCGGCCTCCAGTTATAGGTCCTCCAGTTCTTGTCGGCCTGCAGTTATAGGTCCTCCAGTTCTTGTCGGCCTCCAGTTAAAGGTCCTCCGGTTCTTGTCGGCCTCCAGTTAAAGGTTCTCCAGTCTTGTCGGCCTCCAGTTAAAGGTCCTCCGGTTCTTGTCGGCCTCCAGTTAAAGGTTCTCCAGTTCTTGTCGGCCTCCAGTTAAAGGTCGTCCGGTTCTTGTCGGCCTCCAGTTAAGGTTCTCCAGTTCTTATCGGCCTCCAGTTAAGGTTCTCCAGTTCTTATCGGCCTCCAGTTAAAGGTCCTCCGGTTCTTGTCGGCCTCCAGTTAAGGGTTCTCCAGTTCTTGTCGGTGTTCAGTTATAGGTCCTCCAGTTCTTGTCGGCCTCCAGTTAAAGGTTCTCCAGTTCTTGTCGGCCTCCAGTTAAGGGTTCTCCAGTTCTTGTCGGTGTTCAGTTATAGGTCCTCCAGTTCTTGTCGGTGTTCAGTTATAGGTCCTCCGGTTCTTGTCGGCCTCCAGTTAAGGGTTCTCCAGTTCTTGTCGGTGTTCAGTTATAGGTCCTCCAGTTCTTGTCGGCCTCCAGTTAAAGGTCCTCCGGTTCTTGTCGGCCTCCAGTTAAAGGTCCTCCGGTTCTTGTCGGCCTCCAGTTAAAGGTTCTCCAGTTCTTGTTTGCCTCCAGGTAAAGGTCCTCCGGTTCTTGGCAGCCTCCAGTCAAGAGAATGATGAGGGTAGTGTTCTTACAAGCTCTTGATAATATACCGAAAGATTTCAGGCTCTTAGTATTATTGTTCATAAATACTGTGAGGAGACAGAAGGAGGCAGAGTGTGTGGCTGATGTGTCATAGCTATCTGTCTCTACCTGTCCATTAAGAGGGTTTTATTTCATGCCGTGTTGGGAGAAGCTCAATGTTAAATTAGCCGTGGGAATATAAGGTTGTCTCCCTATTATTTGAACCCGCCCCCATCACTTTCCTTAACCCCCCCCCCCCCCATCATCCCCTCCCAATTCAGTTCTCCCTACTCGCCCCTCTTCCCTACTTACCACTCTGTCAAATTACCCCCTCTCTACTCACCCCCTCCCTTCTCACCCCCTCTCTACTCACCCCCTCCCTTCACACCCCTCCCTTCTCACCCCCTCCCTACTCACCCCCTCCCTACTCACCCCTCGCCCTCCCTACTCACCCCTCCCTACTCACCCCTCCCTACTCACCCCCTCCCTTCTCACCCCCTCCCTCCTCACCCCCTCCCTACTCACCCCTCCCTACTCACCACCTCCTTTCTCACCACCTCCCTCCTCACCCCCTCCCTCCTCACCCCCTCCCTTCTCACCCCCTCCCTTCTCACCCCCTCCCTTCTCACCCCCTCCCTACTCACCCCCTCCCTTCTCACCCCCTCCCTTCTCACCCCTTCCCTTCTCACCCCTCCCTACTCACCCCCTCCCTCCTCACCCCCTCCCTACCCTCCCTCCTCACCCCCTCCCTCCTCACCCCCTCCCTACCCACCCCTCCTTACGTACAGTGTCGTGGTTCTCAGTGATCAAGATAACCAGATGTAGTTTTAGTATTACATAAAGTTAATAACATCAGGACTATTGATCGTGTTGTTTATAACTTGTTGGGAAATAGAAGGTAATATTATCCTTCGAAATATTCTGAGTTAAAATCACGGTGTTATCTTTTTTTATGACCGGTCTGTGGTTATAGTAATGGTGGGAAAAATGGACTGGCATAACTAAGGCTGCATCTGATGCCATTATTATTTTTTTTAATGGTATCTGAGGAAATGAAATAACAAAATAGTCGTGGGAATATTTAGTGTTGTTAATATCACCGTGTGTCTAACATTTTGTAGTAGTTTAATATTCAAATGTGGTTCTAATAGTTATGGAAGTTATTAAAATAGTATATATAATCTGTATTACAAGTATTATAAACACACTAGGTATTAATCGTTTTAAATGATATAATACCTATATTACTGGACATACTAACAGTGTGTCTCTACAACATCGATATCTGACACAGGTTCCGGGTTAAGTGGTGGTAGTTTTGCGTGAGGAAGGTTGGTTTGTACCGTGTGAGGCGATGTTATTATTATTATTATTATTATTATTATTATTATTATTATTATTGTTATTTTTATTATTATTATCACTATTATTATTATTATAATTATTATTATTATTATTATTATTATTATTATTATTATTATTATTATTATCACAATTATTATTATTATTACTATTATTATTATTATTATTATTATTATTATTGTTGTTATTATTATTATCACTATTATTATTATTATTATTATTATTATTATTATTATTATTATTTTTATTATTATTATTATTATTATAATAACTATTATTATTATTATTATTACTGTCGTTGTAGTTATTATTATTATTATTGTTATTATTATTATTATTATTATTATTGTTATTATTATTATTATTATTATTATTATTATTGTTATTATTGTATTATTATTATTATTATTATTATTATTATTATTATTATTATTGTTATTATTATTATTATTATTATTATTATTATTATTATTGTTATTGTTTTTTATTATTATTATTATTATTATTATTATTATTACTGTCGTTGTTGTAGTTATTATTATGGTTGTTGTTGTTAGTAGTAGTAGTAGTATCATTATTATTATTAAACTTATTTTATTTGTCAGGCTGTGTGTCTGTCCGTGTAAACTTGGGCACAAGGCTAATACCGTATCCGTGTGTTAGGTCAGTTGTTGCTGGCCAGGGGTCACTTGTGGTCATCATCAGCCCTCAACCACGTGACGTCACCCTACACCCGAGGTCGGAGTCTCTGAGGCTCTTAAGTTATTTTTTTCTCGTAACTGAAGGTTAAGAAAACGTTTAACTGATTGACTTGAAATTTAATCACAAAATTATCGCGTCCAAACTCATTTAAAACATTACACTGAGTTCGAGGATGAAATTTGACCTCGTTTCAGGAGCTCGTAAGGTATTTTTTTCGCGTTAGTTGAGATTTAAGAACACTTTACGCTAAGTCATCGAAATAACCTCCAATATGGCGTCAGATATGGGTTGAGACTGTACAGAATATTTGTTTATCCGGATTCTTGACATATATTCAAGTAATGTTATTCTCTCTAACAGACAGCACAGGTCAGAGGTCACGGTACAGTCTCAGTATATATTGGACGTCATTTATGTACCACCAATTTTATTTCGTATCTTAAGTGACTTCCTCAATTGTTCTTTTAAGGTGAGAGAAATTGAAGGAACTCGGGACGACCCCTGGCTTTTTATAACCCTTCGTGTGGAATGTGAGGCTGAGGTAAGTCTCGTGTGTCACCTGGCATGAGGTATGTGCCATGTGTCACCTGGTCAGATTTATGTGTCATTGGTGGCCGGCGGTAACTGTTGACTAATTATGAAATTAAAATTACAAGTGAGTCTCTCTCTCTCTCTCTCTCTCTCTCTCTCTCTCTCTCTCTCTCTCTCTCTCTCTCTCTCTCTCACACACACGGAGGGAGAAGTGGTTTTAACCCGTGTGAGTCAATATATGTTTTCCTTCAAGTTTAATACTCTATTATTTTGCCCCAGTATGAGTCTTTCTAAATATAAGTTGTTATTAGTTTCAGCCTCACAGTGTCTTGAGTCTTCAGTTAGGCAAAAAAAGCGTCCACCATTTTTTTTAACGTTTATTGTGTGTGTGTGTGTGTGTGTGTGTGTGTGTGTTTTGTCCTGGGGAGAAAAATGATGCTGTTCATCTTAGCTCTGAAGAATACGAGGAGGAGAGGAAGATAGATGAAGAGGAGTGGGAGGAGGAGGGGGAAGAAGGGGAGGATAATAGATGAAGAGGAGGAGGAGGATAGATGAAGGGGGAGGAGGATAAAGGAAGAAGAGGAGGAGGGGGGTAAAAGAGGGGGAGGAGAAGGATAGATGAAGAGGGGAGGAGGATAAAGGAAGAGGAGGAAGAAAGAGGAAGAAGAGTAGGAGGGGGAAAGAGGAAAGGAGGAAGATAGATGAAGAGGAGGTTAGAGGAAAAGGAGGAGGGGGATTGAGGAAGAGGAGGAGAATAGCTGAAGAGGAGGGAAGAGGAAGAGGAGGGAATAAAGGGAACAAGGGAATAAAGAAGGAAATAAAGCAGAAGGAAAAAAAAACAAGAGGACGAAGAGGAAATAAGAAAGAATGAAGAAGAATAAGAAGAGAAATTATAATAAAGAAATCAAGACTTATGGAAACAAAAATATCGTCTTTACTATAAATTTCCTCCAATAATAATAATATCACAGGAAGTATACGAGTAATTTACCTCAGGCTGGGCTAAAACGTTGTGGGTATTTGTAGAATTCGGAGGTGTGACGAGGAGTGGTACAGTGAGATACAGACGTGTAGTGACGAGGAAGGTGTTACGAGGAGCGGTACAGTGAGATACAGACGTGGGTGTGACGAGGAAGGTGTGACGAGGAGTGGTACAGTGAGATACAGACGTGTAGTGTGACGAGGAAGGTGTCAGTCAGGCTGGGAGGGAATTTTATTTTATCCATTTGTTCTCTTCCTCCTCCTACTTATCTTTTCTTTCTATCCCCCTTCTTGTTTTTAAGTTTCTCCTCCTCCTCCTCCTCCTCCTCCTCCTCCTCTCTCTCCCCCTTCCTGTCCCTCCGAGTGAACCACCCAAGGACACACTCCGTCACTACCGGCACCACAACAGTCCAGCAGGATCACATGTTTTCCTCATCACAACATACATCAGCGTCACACACACAGTTCACGGTCGTCGTGTGCGTCTCCTCGCCTCAACTGGTGTTTGTCACGATAGACGCCGCCGAATCTGGCCACTTGGCGTCGATTCTAAGGCCCTGCTCCTCTACCCCGGCAGCTGAGCGTGTTGTGAAGGCTCCCGGGCGACGGTCTGACCAGCCAGTGTTCAGATCATGGGAAGATTTTTGTCACCAGAGCTTTATTTCAATTAATTATAAACCATTCTAACTCTAAGCTAACCTAACCTAACCTTATCTTCCTTACCTAATCTAAAGAAACCTAACCTAACCTAATCTAACGTTCCTAACCTAACCTAACCTAACGTTCCTAACCTAACCTAACCTAACGTTCCTAACTTAACCTAACCCCCAAGGTCAAGTTAGGGTGTATAATCAACCGGATGTAGCCTAGTCATTGCCTATTATAAACACACAAGCTCAATATAAACTTTTACCCAGATACAGTTTCTGGACCCATACACACGCCTCTCATATACCTCGTGTGTAGGTTCAGGTGTGACCAAAATGTGGGTATTATTGTACCTGTACGTCATACCTAAACATGCATTTGTATTGATGTTTGTAAGTGTTTACTCAGAAGGTAAGGTCGTCTGGGTGTTGTCACTAAGTTGTTTTAGAATCTCTACACATATGTGGATCTAATTCATTAAAAACATGTTTTTATATATCTTTATTATTGGTACTTCTATTATTATTATTATTATTATTATTATTATTATTATTATTATTATTATTCACAACGAAGTATATAGGACACAACATCAATATAAGGAGACCCAAAATTAGTATTGAATTGAATTGTAAACATTAGTGAGACGATATATATGAAGACTTTGGTTACACTGTGAACACACTAACTATAACAAGGACCAGCGTGACCACACACTAAGGTAACAAGGAGGGCGAGCGTTAAGAGGGGGAGGGCGCTAACGAGGTGAGGCTGGAGGTCGTTTGTCAGCCTTGGTCGTCATCAAGTGGTAGTGAGGGTCGTTTGTGGTGGTGACGTGGTGGTAGGTATGTCGTTCTCAAGTGGTAAAGCCAGGAAGGGATGTGTATGTTAGTCACGTGGTGGTAGGTAGGTTGTACTCAATTGGTAGAGACGTGGTGGTAGGTTGGTCGTCCTCAAGAGACGTATGTGGGGTTGTGACGTGGTAGTAGGTAGGTCATCCTCAAGTGATAGGGACGTGTCTGGTGAGTAGTTCCCCTGTAATAATATATCCCAGAACACATTGCCATAACCCACATAACAGAACTATACAATTATCCCAGAGCCTCTAAACAAAAAATACCCTTTTCACTTAATTAATAAAAACCTTCCCTTAGTTCCTCTCACCATCCTTCCCTTAGTTCCTCTCACCATCCTTCCCTTAGTTCCTCTCACCATCCTTCCCTTAGTTCCTCTCACCATCCTTCCCTTAGTTCCTCTCACCATCCTTCCCTTAGTTCCTCTCACCATCCTTCCCTTAGTTCCTCTCACCATCCTTCCCTTAGTTCCTCTCACCATCCTTCCCTTAGTTCCTCTCACCATCCTTCCCTTAGTTCCTCTCACCATCCTTCCCTTAGTTCCTCTCACCATCCTTCCCTTAGCTCCTCTCACCATCCTTCCCTTAGTTCCTCTCACCATCCTTCCCTTAGCTCCTCTCACCATCCTTCCCTTAGTTCCTCTCACCATCCTTCCCTTAGTTCCTCTCACCATCCTTCCCTTAGTTCCTCTCACCATCTACTGCACATAGAACATTTTGATCTTCACATAAATCACCATCAATTATATTTTTATTTTTATTTTAATTGATGATATATTTCAAGACAGTTCCTTAGTGATTGCTTCGTGTTAAAAGATATAGTGACATGTTGAAATAATATTAGATATATAATACTACCCCCTCTCGACAGATCACTTCACTCAGATCACTCCACTCAGATCACTTTACTCAGATCACTTTACTCAGATCACTCCACTCAGATCACTTTACTCAGATCACTCCACTCAAATCATTCCACTCAGATCACTTTACTCCGATCACTCCACTCAGATCATTCCACTCTGATCACTTTACTCAGATCACTCCGCTCAGATCATTCCACTCATATCACTTTACTCCGATCACTCCACTCAGATCATTCCACTCAGATCACTTTACTCCGATCACTCCACTCAGATCATTCCACTCAGATCACTTTACTCAGATCACTCCTCATAGATCATTTGGTCACCTTAATTAGTTCTAATCTCTGCTGTGTTGACGTCTTAATTACCAGCTTGATGATGGTTCACTATGGCGCTGAATTAGCGAATGTTTACACCATGACAGTATCGCCAATGTTTACACCATGACAGTATCGCCAATGTTTACACCATGACAGTATCGCCAATGTTTACAGGTTATGAACACAACTTCCTTTACACGTCTAGGACTCCGAACTGCTGTCATTCATTAGTCGGCGCTGGAGAGTCTCTTAATGTGACACAATTCCAGCGGGAGTGTACGGGAACTTTTGTTGATGGTTTTACACGACCTGAGGTGTGTGTGTGTGTATATGTGTGTGTGTGTGTGTGTGTGTGTATATATGTGTGTGTGTGTGTGTGTGTGTGTGTGTGTATATATATGTGTGTGTGTGTGTGTGTGTGTGTTTACGTCACTGATGTTACTGAACTACTCCCTGGCCCATATCACGACCCGCAATTAACAACTTGGTAGTTTAATGTATCTAGAGAGTTTTACCTGTGAAGTGCCAGTAAGTTAGAGTAAAGATTATGTTTATATTGCTAAGTCAAGTTTCTGATACTTATAATTCATAAATATCAGGAGGGGGAGGTGTTGGAAGGGGGAGGGGTCAAGTGGAAGGGTGGAGGAGCAGGTAGACTGGTCGGGGAGGGTGATGGACGGAGGAGGAGGTAAGGAAATGAGGATGGAAGAACAGAGAGGGTAATGGAGGAAGAGGCAGGGTGATGGAGGTGGAGAAGGAGGGAGGGAGTAGAGAAGGAAGGAAGTTGATGGAGGTAGAGATGGGAAGGAGTGAGAGTGATGGAGGAAGAGAAGGAAGGAAGGGAGGGAGGAGGGAGGGGTGGGGGAAGGGCATCAACCAGCCAGATATCCATCACTTGTGCTCTTAATGGTAGTGTCGAGTGGACCTCCAGGGAGTGTTTTTGTCCTCCTTATCACCGTCTATCAAACCTTTTAGCGGAGGTGTATATAGCCATCGAACAGCAGCAACCCTCTAGTGTTACCCTGGTAGCTGACGGGGCAACATTATTTATGACTGCTCTCTCTCTCTCTCTCTCTCTCTCTCTCTCTCTCTCTCTCTCTCTGTGCTGTTGTGAGAGTTTTGCTGCTTTAGTCAAGTCTGTGATCGCCTCTTTTGACTGACAGACCGATAGTGTTTGTCCGTGTGAGCGAATTTGGTCTCATATACGTCTGTCTGATTTAAACAGCGTTCGTCAACTTGTGCACTGACGCAGCTATGGCTCTTGATTCCGTACTAACGCAGCTATGGCTCTTGTTTCCGTACTAACGCAGCTATGGCTCTTGTTTCCGTACTAACGCAGCTATGGCTCTTGATTCCGCATTAACGCACTATGGCTCTGGTCAACCGTGTTTTTGTTGTGGTAACTTGAACATCATAGTTTCTCATTGTGATGACATTTCTTGTACTCAGAGACAAGACGTTAACAAGAGTACTGCCTCACTAAGATTAACGCTGCCTCACTAAGGTTGACGCTGCCTCACTAAGGTTGACGCTGCCTCACTAAGGTTGATGCTGCCTCACTAAGGTTGGCGCTGCCTCACTAAGGTTGGCGCTGCCTCACTAAGGTTGGCGCTGCCTCACTAAGGTTGACGCTGCCTCACTAAGGTTGACGCTGCCTCACTAAGGTCAACGCTGCCTCACTAAGGTTAACGCTGCCTCACTAAGGTTGACGCTGCCTCACTAAGGTTAACGCTGCCTCACTAAGGTTGACGCTGCCTCACTAAGGTTGACGCTGCCTCACTAAGGTTAACGCTGCCTCACTAAGGTTGACGCTGCCTCACTAAGGTCAACGCTGCCTCACTAAGGTTAACGCTGCCTCACTAAGGTTAACGCTGCCTCACTAAGGTCAACGCTGCCTCACTAAGGTCAACGCTGCCTCACTAAGGTTAACGCTGCCTCACTAAGGTTAACGCTGCCTCACTAAGTTTAACACTGCCTCACTGAGGTTGACGCTGCCACACTAAGGTTAACGCTGCCTCACTAAGGTTGACGCTGCCTCACTAAGGTTAACGCTGCCTCACTAAGGTTGGCGCTGCCTCACTAAGGTTAACGCTGCCTCACTAATGTTAACGCTGCCTCACTAAGGTTAACACTGCCTCACTAAGGTTAACGCTGCCTCACTAAGTTTAACGCTGCCTCACTAAGGGTAACGCTGCCTCACTAAGGTTAACACTGCCTCACTAAGGTTAACGCTGCCTCACTAAGGTTAACGCTGCCTCACTAAGGTTAACGCTGCCTCACTAAGGTTGGCGCTGCCTCACTAAGGTTAACGCCGCCTCACTAAGGTTAACGCCGCCTCACTAAGTTTAACGCCGCCTCACTAAGGTTGACGCTGCCTCACTAAGGTTGACGCTGCCTCACTAAGGTTAACGCTGCCTCACTAAGGTTAACGCTGCCTCACTAAGGTTAACGCTGCCTCACTAAGGTTGACGCTGCCTCACTAAGGTTAACGCTGCCTCACTAAGGTTAACGCTGCCTCACTAAGGTTAACGCTGCCTCACTAAGGTTAACGCTGCCTCACTAAGGTTAACACTGCCTCACTAAATTTAACGCTGCCTCACTAAGGTTAACGCTGCCTCACTAAGGTTAACGCTGCCTCACTAAGTTTAACGCTGCCTCACTAAGGTTAACGCTGCCTCACTAAGGTTGACGCTGCCTCACTAAGGTTGACGCTGCCTCACTAAGGTTGACGCTGCCTCACTAAGGTTGGCGCTGCCTCACTAAGGTTAACGCTGCCTCACTAAGGTTGACGCTGCCTCACTAAGGTTAACCCTGCCTCACTAAGGTTAACCCTGCCTCACTAAGGTTGACGCTGCCTCACTAAGGTTGGCGCTGCCTCACTAAGGTTGACGCTGCCTCACTAAGGTTGACGCTGCCTCACTAAGGTTGGCGCTGCCTCACTAAGGTTAACGCTGCCTCACTAAGGTTAACGCTGCCTCACTAAGGTTGGCGCTGCCTCACTAAGGTTGACGCTGCCTCACTAAGGTTGGCGCTGCCTCACTAAGGTTGGCGCTGCCTCACTAAGGTCGACGCTGCCTCACTAAGGTCGACGCTGCCTCACTAAGGTCGACGCTGCCTCACTAAGGTCGACGCTGCCTCACTAAGGTCGACGCTGCCTCGCTAAGGTTAACGCTGCCTCGCTAAGGTTAACGCTGCCTCACTGAGGTTAACGCTGCCTCACTGAGGTTGGCGCTGCCTCACTAAGGTTAACGCTGCCTCACTGAGGTTAACGCTGCCTCACTAAGGTTAACGCTGCCTCACTAAGGTTAACGCTGCCTCACTGAGGTTAACGCTGCCTCACTGAGGTTAACGCTGCCTCACTAAGGTTGGCGCTGCCTCACTAAGGTTAACGCTGCCTCACTAAGGTTGACGCTGCCTCACTAAGGTTGACGCTGCCTCACTAAGGTTAACGCTGCCTCACTAAGGTTGACGCCGCCTCACTAAGGTTAACGCTGCCTCACTAAGGTTAACTCTGCCTCACTAAGGTTCACGCCGCCTCACTAAGGTTGGCGCCGCCTCACTAAGGTTGGCGCTGCCTCACTAAGGTTAACGCTGCCTCACTAAGGTTGACGCTGCCTCACTAAGGTTAACGCTGCCTCACTAAGGTTGACGCTGCCTCACTAAGGTTGACGCTGCCTCACTAAGGTTGACGCTGCCTCACTAAGGTTGACGCTGCCTCACTAAGGTTGACGCTGCCTCACTAAGGTTGACGCTGCCTCACTAAGGTTAACGCTGCCTCGCTAAGGTTAACGCTGCCTCACTAAGGTTAACGCTGCCTCACTAAGGTTGACGCCGCCTCACTAAGGTTGGCGCTGCCTCACTAAGGTTAACGCTGCCTCACTAAGGTTAACGCTGCCTCACTAAGGTTGGCGCTGCCTCACTAAGGTTAACGCTGCCTCACTAAGGTTGACGCTGCCTCACTAAGGTTGGCGCTGCCCCACTAAGGTTGACGCTGCCCCACTAAGGTTGACGCTGCCTCACTAAGGTTAACGCTGCCTCACTAAGGTTAACGCTGCCTCACTAAGGTTGACGCTGCCTCACTAAGGTTGACGCTGCCTCACTAAGGTTGACGCTGCCTCACTAAGGTTAACGCTGCCTCACTAAGGTTAACGCTGCCTCACTAAGGTTAACGCTGCCTCACTAAGGTTAACACTGCCTCACTAAATTTAACGCTGCCTCACTAAGGTTAACGCTGCCTCACTAAGGTTAACGCTGCCTCACTAAGGTTAACGCTGCCTCACTAAGGTTGACGCTGCCTCACTAAGGTTGACGCTGCCTCACTAAGGTTAACGCTGCCTCACTAAGGTTGACGCCGCCTCACTAAGGTTAACGCTGCCTCACTAAGGTTAACTCTGCCTCACTAAGGTTCACGCCGCCTCACTAAGGTTGGCGCTGCCTCACTAAGGTTGGCGCTGCCTCACTAAGGTTAACGCTGCCTCACTAAGGTTGACGCTGCCTCACTAAGGTTAACGCTGCCTCACTAAGGTTGACGCTGCCTCACTAAGGTTGACGCTGCCTCACTAAGGTTAACGCTGCCTCACTAAGGTTGACGCTGCCTCACTAAGGTTGACGCTGCCTCACTAAGGTTGACGCTGCCTCACTAAGGTTGACGCTGCCTCACTAAGGTTGACGCTGCCTCACTAAGGTTAACGCTGCCTCGCTAAGGTTAACGCTGCCTCACTAAGGTTAACGCTGCCTCACTAAGGTTGACGCCGCCTCACTAAGGTTGGCGCTGCCTCACTAAGGTTAACGCTGCCTCACTAAGGTTAACGCTGCCTCACTAAGGTTGGCGCTGCCTCACTAAGGTTAACGCTGCCTCACTAAGGTTGACGCTGCCTCACTAAGGTTGGCGCTGCCCCACTAAGGTTGACGCTGCCTCACTAAGGTTGACGCTGCCTCACTAAGGTTAACGCTGCCTCACTAAGGTTGACGCTGCCTCACTAAGGTTAACGCTGCCTCACTAAGGTTGGCGCTGCCTCACTAAGGTTGGCGCTGCCTCACTAAGGTTAACGCTGCCTCACTAAGGTTGACGCCGCCTCACTAAGGTTGGCGCTGCCTCACTAAGGTTGACGCTGCCTCACTAAGGTTGACGCTGCCTCACTAAGGTTGACGCTGCCTCACTAAGGTTGACGCTGCCTCACTAAGGTTGGCGCTGCCTCACTAAGGTTAACGCTGCCTCACTAAGGTTGGTGCTGCGTCACTAAGGTTGGCACTGCCTCACTAAGGTTGGCGCTGCCTCACTAAGGTTGGCGCTGCCTCACTAAAGTTGGCGCTGCCTCACTAAGGTTGGCGCTGCCTCACTAAGGTTGTCGCTGCCTCACTAAGGTTAACGCTGCCTCACTAAGGTTGACGCTGCCTCGCTAAGGTTGGCGCTGCCTCACTAAGGTTAACGCTGCCTCACTAAGGTTAACGCTGCCTCAGTAAGGTTGGCGCTGCCTCACTAAGGTTAACGCTGCCTCACTAAGGTTAACGCTGCCTCACTAAGGTTAACGCTGCCTCACTAAGGTTGGCGCTGTATCCTCTGAGTGTTAATTCCTATAATGGTGTAATACTGGATGGTGTTTAATGTATCTTAGTCAACAAAAACAAACATTTTTCAAATCGTATAATAAATAGATACGTAATTAAACAAGTAGGACATTAAGAAAAGGGTAATTAATAGTTAAGATACACAGTAGTTATGGTACACGTGTTGTAGTTCTTCCTATGACACGGAGATGAGGGAGGGTGATGGAGGTAGAGGAGGAGGAGGGAGGGTGATGGAGGTAGAGGAGGAGGAGGGTGATGGAGGTAGATGAGGAGGAGGGTGATGGAGGGAGGAGGAGGAGGGAGGGTGATGGAGGTAGAAGAGGAGGAGGGTGATGGGGGTAAAAGAGGAGGAGGGTGATGGAGGTAGAAGAGGAGGAGGGTGATGGAGGTAGAAGAGGAGGAGGGTAATGGAGGTAGAAGAGGAGGGAGGGTGATGGAGGTAGAAGAGGAGGAGGGAGGGTGATGGAGGTAGAAGAGGAGGAGGGTGATGGAGGTAGAAGAGGGAGGGTGATGGGGGTAGAAGAGGGGGGAGGGTGATGGAGGTAGAAGAGGAGGAGGGTGATGGAGGTAGAAGAGGAGGAGGGTGATGGAGGTAGAAGAGGAGGAGGGTGATGGAGGTAGAAGAGGAGGAGGGTGATGGAGGTAGAAGAGGAGGAGGGTGATGGAGGTAGAAGAGGAGGAGGGTGATGGAGGTAGAAGAGGAGGAGGGAGGGTGATGGAGGTAGAAGAGGAGGAGGGAGGGTGATGGAGGTAGAAGAGGAGGAGGGTGATGGAGGTAGAAGAGGAGGAGGGTGGTGGAGGTAGAAGAGGAGGAAGGTGATGGAGGTAGAAGAGGAGGGAGGGTGATGGAGGTAGAAGAGGAGGAGGGTGATGGAGGTAGAAGAGGAGGAGGGAGGGTGATGGAGGTAGAAGAGGAAGGAGGGTGATGGAGGTAGAAGAGGAGGGAGGGTGATGGAGGTAGAAGAGGAGGAGGGTGATGGAGGTAGAAGAGGAGGAGGGTGATGGAGGTAGATGAGGAGGAGGGTGATGGAGGTAGAAGAGGAGGAGGGTGATGGAGGTAGAAGAGGAGGAGGGTGATGGAGGTAGAAGAGGAGGAGGGAGGGTGATGGAGGTAGAAGAGGAGGGAGGGTGATGGAGGTAGAAGAGGAGGAGGGTGATGGAGGTAGAAGAGGAGGAGGGTGATGGAGGTAGAAGAGGAGGAGGGTGAAGAGGTAGAAGAGGAGGGAGGGTGATGGAGGTAGAAGAGGAGGAGGGTGATGGAGGTAGAAGAGGAGGAGGGTGATGGAGGTAGAAGAGGAGGAGGGTGATGGAGGTGAAGAGGGAGGAGGGTGATGGAGGTAGAAGAGGAGGGAGGGTGATGGAGGTAGAAGAGGAGGAGGGTGATGGAGGTAGAAGAGGAGGAGGGTGATGGAGGTAGAAGAGGAGGAGGGTGATGGAGGTAGAAGAGGAGGAGGGTGATGGAGGTAGAAGAGGAGGAGGGTGATGGAGGTAGAAGAGGAGGAGGGTGATGGAGGTAGTAGAGGAGAGGGTGAGGAGTAGAGAGGAGGAGGGTGATGGAGGTAGAAGAGGAGGGAGGGTGATGGAGGTAGAAGAGGAGGAGGGTGATGGAGGTAGAAGAGGAGGAGGGAGGGTGATGGAGGTAGAAGAGGAGGAGGGTGATGGAGGTAGAGGAGGAGGAGGGTGATGGAGGTAGAAGAGGAGGAGGGTGATGGAGGTAGAAGAGGAGGAGGGTGATGGAGGTAGAAGAGGAGGAGGGTGATGGAGGTAGAAGAGGAGGAGGGTGAAGAGGTAGAAGAGGAGGGAGGGTGATGGAGGTAGAAGAGGAGGAGGGTGATGGAGGTAGAAGAGGAGGAGGGTGATGGAGGTAGAAGAGGAGGAGGGTGATGGAGGTTGAAGAGGAGAGGGTGATGGAGGTTGAAGAGGAGAGGGTGATGGAGGTAGAAGAGGAGGGAGGGTGATGGAGGTAGAAGAGGAGGAGGGTGATGGAGGTAGAAGAGGAGGAGGGTGATGGAGGTAGAAGAGGAGGAGGGTGATGGAGGTAGAAGAGGAGGAAGGGTGATGGAGGTAGAAGAGGAGGAGGGTGATGGAGGTAGAAGAGGAGAGGGTGATGGAGGTAGATGAGGAGGGAGGGTGATGGAGGTAGAAGAGGAGGGAGGGTGATGGAGGTAGAAGAGGAGGAGGGTGATGGAGGTAGAAGAGGAGGAGGGAGGGTGATGGAGGTAGAAGAGGAGGGAGGGTGATGGAGGTAGAAGAGGAGGAGGGTGATGGAGGTAGAAGAGGAGAGGGTGATGGAGGTAGATGAGGAGGAGGGTGATGGAGGTAGAAGAGGAGGGAGGGTGATGGAGGTAGAAGAGGAGGAGGGTGATGGAGGTAGAAGAGGAGGAGGGTGATGGAGGTAGAGGAGGAGGAGGGTGATGGAGGTAGAAGAGGAGGAGGGTGATGGAGGTAGAAGAGGAGGGAGGGTGATGGAGGTAGAAGAGGAGGGTGATGGAGGTAGAAGAGGAGGAGGGAGGGTGATGGAGGTAGAAGAGGAGGAGGGTGATGGAGGTAGAAGAGGAGGAGGGTGATGGAGGTAGAAGAGGAGGGAGGGTGATGGAGGAAGAAGAGGAGGAGGGTGATGGAGGTAGAAGAGGAGGGAGGGTGATGGAGGTAGAGGAGGAGGTGGGTGATGGAGGTAGAAGAGGAGGAGGGTGATGGAGGTAGAAGAGGAGAGGGTGATGGAGGTAGAAGAGGAGGAGGGTGATGGAGGTAGAAGAGGAGGAGGGTGATGGAGGTAGAAGAGGAGGGAGGGTGATGGAGGTAGAAGAGGAGGGAGGGTGATGGAGGTAGAAGAGGAGGAGGGTGATGGAGGTAGAAGAGGAGGAGGGTGATGGAGGTAGAAGAGGAGGAGGGTGATGGAGGTAGAAGAGGAGAGGGTGATGGAGGTAGATGAGGAGGGAGGGTGATGGAGGTAGAAGAGGAGGAGGGTGATGGAGGTAGAAGAGGAGGGAGGGTGATGGAGGTAGAAGAGGAGGAGGGAGGGTGATGGAGGTTGAAGAGGAGGAGGGTAATGGAGGTAGAAGAGGAGGAGGGTGATGGAGGTAGATGAGGAGGAGGGTGATGGAGGTAGAAGAGGAGGAGGGTGATGGAGGTAGATGAGGAGGAGGGTGATGGAGGTAGAAGAGGAGGAGGGTGATGGAGGTAGAAGAGGAGGAGGGTGATGGAGGTAGAAGAGGAGGAGGGTGATGGAGGTAGAAGAGGAGGGAGGGTGATGGAGGTAGATGAGGAGGGAGGGTGATGGGGGTAGAAGAGGAGGAGGGAGGGTGATGGAGGTAGAAGAGGAGGGAGGGTGATGGAGGTAGAAGAGGAGGAGGGTGATGGAGGTAGAAGAGGAGGAGGGTGATGGAGGTAGAAGAGGAGGAGGGTGATGGAGGTAGAAGAGGAGGGAGGGTGATGGAGGTTGAAGAGGAGGGAGGGTGATGGAGGTTGAAGAGGAGGGAGGGTGATGGAGGTAGAAGAGGAGGAGGGTGATGGAGGTAGAAGAGGAGGAGGGTGATGGAGGTAGAAGAGGAGGAGGGAGGGTGATGGAGGTAGAAGAGGAGGAGGGAGGGTGATGGAGGTAGAAGAGGAGGAGGGTGATGGAGGTAGAAGAGGAGGAGGGTGATGGAGGTAGAAGAGGAGGGAGGGTGATGGAGGTAGAAGAGGAGGAGGGTGATGGAGGTAGAAGAGGAGGAGGGTGATGGAGGTAGAAGAGGAGAGGGTGGTGGGGGTAGAAGAGGAGGGAGGGTGATGGAGGTTTAAGAGGAGGAGGGTGATGGAGGTAGAAGAGGAGGAGGGTGATGGAGGTAGAAGAGGAGGAGGGTGATGGAGGTAGAAGAGGGAGGGTGATGGAGGTAGAAGAGGAGGAGGGTGATGGAGGTAGAAGAGGGGAGGGTGAGGGGGTAGAGAGGAGGGAGGTGATGAGTAGAAGAGGAGGAGGGTGATGGAGGTAGAAGAGGAGGAGGGTGATGGAGGTAGAAGAGGAGGAGGGTGATGGAGGTAGAAGAGGAGGAGGGTGATGGAGGTAGAAGAGGAGAGGGTGGTGGGGGTAGAAGAGGAGGGAGGGTGATAGGGGGAGGAGGAGGGAGGGTGATGGGGGGAAAGAGGAGGGAGGGTGATGGGGGGAGGAGGAGGGAGGGTGATGGAGGTAGAAGAAGAGGAGGAGGGTGATGGAGGTAGAAGAGGAGGAGGGTGATGGGGTAGGGGGGAGGAGGAGGGTGGGTGATGGGGGAGGAGGAGGGAGGGTGATGGGGGAAAGAGGAGGGAGGGTGATGGGGGGAGGAGGAGGGAGGGTGATGGGGGGAGGAGGAGGGTGCGTGAACAGTTGTGATAGCAGTAATTACCAGAAGTGCCAGAGGGCCGGGGGGGGGGGGGTGATCATTAAGGGGTCGTGATGACTGGCAGTGATGACTGACTCACCAGATGGTCATGACTCGTCTGTATTGTGGTTGTTTTTGTTGATGTTATACTCTCTCTCTCTCTCTCTCTCTCTCTCTCTCTCTCTCTCTCTCTCTCTCTCTCTCTCTCTCTCTCAGATCAGGTTGGATTAGGTATGAATTGGATTAGCCACTTTGGGTTTTGTTAGGTAAGATTAATTTAATTTCAAATCTGGTTAGTTTAAGTTGGAAAACATTAGGTTAGGTTTGGTTAGGTTAGGTTAGGATAGGTTAGGTTAGGATAGGATAGGATAGGATGGCTATTTTCCTCCTTCCATTCCCTATGTTCCTTGTGTCGCTTCTACCTATCTCAACCATGATAACTGTATACTGGCTACCACACGCCCCCACTAACCATCCACACGTCGCATCTTGTACCTAATCAAAATTCTATGTACCGACTTAAATAAACAATATCAAACTCACTGGGGTCTGATGAACACCTTCTGTGGCCTATGCTCTGTAATCCTTTTTGCGCTGCCGCTAACATGATGAGTATGGGGTGCACAATAAACTAGCTGTTGTTTGCGGCAAGGTTTAAAATCAAATGTCCATCACCTACCCTATCACTGACTCGTCCCATCACCCATCACCCACTCACCCATCACCCACTCACCCATCACCTTCCCTTACCATCCCTCACCCTAACACCAACGCATCACACACACACCGTCACTTAACCATTATCACCCATCCCATCATCCACCACCCACCCATACATCCACTCACTCACCCATCGTTGCCCCACTCTTGATCACCATTAATGAATTAAGGGATGAGTTGGCTTGGCCCGGAAGTTCACCCACTTGAGGTGTTGTGAGGCGAAGGTGTAATGGGGGGCTCTGTGACTGACTGACGAGAGAGAGAGAGAGAGAGAGAGAGAGAGAGAGAGAGAGAGAGAGAGAGAGAGAGAGAGAGAGAGAGAGACTACCCACCTGCAGGATCCTCGATACAATCCACTACCATAAAATAAAATAACGTTTGAGGAGTTAAGTACAATCAGGAGGTTTGGGATACGTGCTGACACACGACCCCCGGGAACCCGCATGGCTCTCTCTCTCTCTCTCTCTCTCTCTCTCTCTCTCTCTCTCTCTCACAACTCATCATCACAGCCAACTAGCGGACTATGGCAGCGTCACGACCTCTGACACTGCTCGACTATACTCCAGGGTAGAGGTTCATAGTGAAACTGTTCTCACCTCACTGTTGATGGTTCGGGGTCTCATGGCAATGATGACCTAACCTAACCTAATTTAACTTAATCTAATGAACCTAACGAACCTAATCAGCCTAACCTAACCTAACCTCGAGCGTACATAATAATAAAACTTAGCTCGGGGCTTATTCAGGATAACTTGTGGGATAGCTTTATCATGGACTGCATATATTGACACATGCCCGCGCGTACATCGTGACGTGTATACCTGCGATTAAGAACGGCCTCCCGTGTGTACCTGTCTCAACACACACGACCTCTACTGAGCCTAACTGACCTGGTAGTACATTGTGGTATTGTCAGGTGACGTCTGAGATCATGAGGAGAACTTGTTGATGCTCTCTCTCTCTCTCTCTCTCTCTCTCTCTCTCTCTCTCTCTCTCTCTCTCTCTCTCTCTCTCCTTCTCTAGTTATCGCTCAAAGGAAGGAAATAACCAAACACCGAGGAACATATTTTCATCAATTAACGTTATTTAGAATATTATATTGTGTGTGTGTCACTTCATGTCGCCCCAAAACGGCGAAGGCAGCAAGCCTCCAAAAGTGATTTTAATACTAAGCGTCTGGAGGATCCAGCGGTAGCACATGCTTTCAGAGAGCAGCTCGAACATGGTCTTATAAACAACCCAACAGCAGTGCCGAATGGGATATTCTTAATACTGTTATGACAAAAACCTGCAGAGACCCTCGGCCAGATCAAAAGAATACACCAGGACTGGTTTCATGAAAATGACCCAGCAATCAAAGTACTCATCGATGATATAAACGTGCTGCTTTTACTGACTGGCAGAACAACCCTCAGTCTCGAACCAAAGCTGATACCTTCTGCAAGAAGAAAGCGGCAGCCCAGCGGGAACTTCGTAATCTAAAGAACGACTGGTTTAAAAATAAAGCATGTGAAGCACAAAAATTGCAGATCAGCTTAAGATGGGCGAATTTTTCACTTCCACTAAAACATTTTATGGGCCAGTCACTGGTGGCACAGCCCCCTCAGCTCATCTGACGGTAACTTCATAATTAAAGACGATAATAGGCCTCCTTCAGCGCTGGAAAGAGCACTACCATTCATAGTTCAACCGAAACACCGATGTAGATGTCCTGACTACCCAGCAGGTCCCTCAGCATTCAGAGCTGACCCACGTCAGCTATCCTTCATCCCTAGATGAGGTAGCTACTGCCATCAAACAGAGGAAAATAACAAAGCCTCAGGGCCTGATAGAATTCCAGCCGAGGTGTATAAAGCAGGAGGACCTCTGCTTATCAGCCGTCTCCACTCGCTCTTGGAGAATATATGGGAAAAGGAGGAAATACCCGAAGCTCTTAAAGACGCCCTCCATTGTCAATATTTATAAGAACAAGGGAGACCGGTCAGACTGTGGCAACTACCATGGAATCTCTCTGTAGCTGGCAAGATTATCGCCCGAGTCCTCCTAAACAGACTTCTTCCTGAGGCTGAAAACTTCCTCCCTGAATATCAATGTCGTTTTAGACCATCACGTGGCATCACTGACATGATCTTTGCTGCCCGTCAGATACAGAAAAACTGCAGAGAACAGCGTCGTGACCTGTACATGGCTTTCATTAACCTAACCAAGGCCTTCGACTCGGTCAACAGGGAAGCCCTCTGGTGGACGCTCAGCCGTTTGGCTGCCCACCAAAATTCATTGCCATTGTGAGGCAAATCCACGATGGCATGAACGACAGTGTCCTGCACAATGGCACCCAGTCAGAGTTCTTCCCCATCCAAACAGGGGTTAACCAAGGGTGTGTACTGGCACCAACTCTCTTTTCCATCTTCTGTGCTGTCTTCCTTACTCGTGCCGCTGCCAATTTAGCCAGCGGGGTGAATATCGAGTACCGGGTGAAAGGGGGTCTTTTCAACATAAGATGACTCCAGGCAAGAACAAAGGTGTCGGCAGCTTCCATTATTGAACTTCAGTATGCAGGCGACCTCACCCTTGTTGCTCACACTGAACACGACCTGCAGGAGATCCTGAACACTTAAGCAGACGCGTATGCCCACTTCGGCATTGAGGTGAATGTACGTAAGACTCAGAATCTCTTTCAACCTGCCCCTAGTTCAGACACACCTCCACCATCCATCCAGCTAAACGGTACTACCCTCTCTAATGTTGCCCACTTTCGGTATCTCGGCTCCCACCTGTCCAGCACCGCAGACATCGATGAAGAGATTCAGCATCGTATGAGATATGCATCTCAAGCCTGTGGCAGACTCCGAAATCGTGTCTTCAGCTGTAGGGAGCTGAAATTATCCACAAAGCTGCACGTATATCGAGCAGTGGTCCTCCCCACCCTGCTATATGGCAGTGAGACATGGGTCACATACAGGAGGCACCTCAAGGCATTTGAAAACTTTCACCAACGTAGTCTATGTTCCATCTCCCGAGTTAGCTGGGAAGACAAGAGAACAAATGCCGGTATTCTTGCTGACACAAACTGTAGGAGCATCTAGGGTACCATTATCCATGAATAACTGCGTTGGACTGGCCATGTTACTTGCATGGACGACAGTAGACTGCTAAAGCAGCTACTCTACAGTCGCCTAACGAATAGTAAACGTAACGCCAGAGGATAATTGAAAAGGTATAAGGATAGTCTTAAGAAAAACTTGAAAAAGTGCTAAATCGACCCCCTCACCTGGGAGTCGATTACTCCACATCATAACGCTTAGAGGAGCACCACACGAGAAGGTGTCAATACTTTCGAGCTAGCCCGATTGCAAACCGAGGCAGACAAGCGCCAACCCCGGAAAGACGCTGCCATTGCCCCTCCCGCAGTAGGTGGAGCCCTTCACATGTGCAATGAATGTGAACGACGCTGCGAGTCCCGTACCAGTTTCGTTAGTCACCTCAAAACTCACCAACCTAGGTGACATCCCTAATAACTCATCATTGTATCGTAGCTGGATGATCGTCATACTCGATTCTGAGTGACAGCAAAGTGAGGTCAAAATAACTAAGGACGGCCAAAGACATCTAGGTGCAGTAATTGGCACTACGGACTTCAAGACCTAGTACGTAACGGGAAAGGTGAATGAGTGGGTTAGTGAAATCCAAGCTCTGACTGCGATTGCTAACACAGAGCCACATGCGGCCTTTGCTGCATTCACCCATGGAGTCGAGCATCGTTGGAACTACCTGATGCGTACTAGCCCTCATATCGGACCCCTCCTCCACCCTCTGGAAGAAGTTATCAGTGTCAATTTCATTCCTAAATTAGTGAAACACCCTGACTTAACCCCAGCAAAAAGAGCACTTCTTCCACTTCCACCAAGACTGGGAGGGATGGGACTAACCAATCCAGAGGAGATTGCTGCCACCGAACATCAAAATTCACTTTAGCTCATGGCAGCCCTCACGTGCCACATAATAGCCGAGAATGCAACAGGGGAGGTGGAAACCAGTGAAGTAAATAAGATTCGTAGGTCCATTACAACAGATCGACAGCACTGCCAAAATGATAAGTTGCAGCAACTGTTGCCGCAGGTACCAGAAAATTTGAAAAAAAAAGTAGCTATAGCACAGGAGGTGGGCGCCTCTAACTGGTTAACCACGTTGCCGATAAGGGTAAATGGTTTCAGTCTTAATAAACAAGAATTTACAGATGCCATTGCTCTAAGGTACGGTCGGCCAGTAGAAGGTTTGCCTTCCCAATGCGTGTGTGGCTCTTCCTATGATGGCGATCACGCCAGGGTGTGCAAGAAAGGGGGCTTCATATGCATGAGGCATGACAAGGTAAGGGACCTCACCGCAAATATGTTGAAGGAAATCTGCCGGGATGTCATGGTAGAACCGACCCTCCTTCCATTGGATGGTGAGACCTTCCAACACAGGACTTCAAACACATCTAACGAAGCCCGTGTGGACGTCAGTGCTCGAGGATTCTGGATGCGGGGACAGCAAGCTTTCTTCGACATCAGGATTTTTGATCCCATGGCTCCATGTCACCGTATCCTAGCTCTCGATGCTTCACATAGGAGGAACGAGAACGACAAGAGAAGGGCATATGGGGAGATAATTCAAAACGTTGATCAAGGCAGCTTCACTCCTCTACCGTTCACAACCTCTGGTGGGATGGGACCAAGTGCAAGATGTTTCTACGCCAGACTCGCGAAGGTGATCTTCGAACAGAAGCAGCAGCCCAGAAGTTACATTACAGCTTGGATGAGATGTCGACTGTCTTTCTCTCTCCTTCTGTCGGATTTGCTCTGCCTCAGGGGAAAGAGAGCTTCTGCCCCAATTCCGACAACTGCTGTAGATATTGACTGCCGCATAGATCTGCTGCTCAACAAATTCAACAGATAGGATAGCTACTTATGTATTAGGATATTTAATATTAAGGTAATAAAATGGTGGCGAAGGTGTGGCTATTGGGGGAGGCTGGAGGCCACGTTAAAAAAAAAAAAAGTAGTAGTAGCAATGGTAGTAGTAGTGGGCCAGCGTGGCGTGGGTGTGGTGGGGTGTCCTCCCTGATCTAAAGTGTTATTGGTGGGGACATACTCGGTGTGTAGGTGCGGGAATTTCACAGTGTGTTGGTGAATATCGGATGTCACCCTAAGCATTATCACCGAAGGTTCTTCTCATCCCTTACGGCATTAATCGCAAATATCCCATGTGTTCACCGGCGATCTCCAAGCGAGTATTTGAGTATTTGGATGGACGGCTACTGCAGGTGCGAGGTGCCAGTGCCAGTGCCAGTGTTGATAGGCCTACTTTGGCAGGGGTGGCATCGAGACTCTTGCCCTTATGAGGCCAAGTGCTCTACGCTTGCGGTCGCCCCACCCCCAAGTAACGGTCACTTCATGTGATGTCAGCCGACTAAGTGAGTATATATAACTAATATTACATCAGTGCTACCATAGAAATGGTGGTTATTTCTGCCAAGGATATATAAACAAGTGCTAGGTGTGACAATTTCTTGCTCCTAGCGTATCATTCTGATTTGTGGATTGTCGCCCACAGGGGGGTGGCCTACACATCCACGCGCGCACGCATGCCCCTACTACCCGGACACAGCAGTCCAGCCTGTCACTTCTCTGCCCTTTACTCATAAGAACCAGTTTCTTCTTCTGTATGGGACCAAAGCAGATGTTGGAGGCGGACGTAACTGTCGCCCAAGGTGCGGAACACTGTGCCGGGTAACAGACATTGCTGCGTATGTGCTAGCCAGTACCAAAACTGCACTAGCTGTGAATGTGCGAGAAACAACCGACCATGTGTGGATTGCAGAAAGGGATACAATTGTCGGAACCCACAAGGCAGGGAGCTAGCACAGGAGGCCACAGTGGATATTGCCGGGACCCAACCGCCCGATGATATCCTAAATGTTAGCAGTGAGTCTACTCAACCTGAAAATGTAGTACTATTAAGCTCTGCTCCAATAGTAGCAGATGTCCACGAGGTGAATGAGAGAAAGCCACCACAGTGGAATGGCATGTCGATGGAAAATATGGGTTACAGAAACTTACTCAGAAATTGTCAGGTGGTCGCCAGCTAACCTATTTGAACCACCCAAGTGTGCAGCCACCAAAGAAATGATTCGGGAGATGATTCGCCTCATAACTGATTACACCCAGGAGCCAGGACTGCTTCCTCGCCCCTTTAGCTCTTCAAATACTGGCAATAATACAGCATCTATTCTGTCAGAGGACACACACAAAGACTAAGCACGAAGAAAATGTGGCAGCAATGAAGAGGAGATTGACAAGGTGGCAGAATGGGGCCCTTGAGAATCTCCTATGTGAAGCAAGAACACTGCAGGAGAGACTTAAATTTGCAGGTGACGGAAAGCAAAACACCGATGACGTTGCAAGAAAGTTTTGAAACAAAATTCGTATGGGAAAAGTGTGGGGTTCTGCCAATAAACAGAGAGACATTGAAAGAACTGAAAGAAAAACATCCCTCTGCAAGTGATGACGAAGACATTAGGTTCCAGGGTTACTATATCCCACCAAATGCTGTCCTGTTCGAGAAAATAACAGGAGGGATGGTGTGGAAAAAGGCACTGAAGATTCAAGGAGGTGCCGGCCCTTCAGGTCTGGATGCAAACAGTTGAAGAGTCATCCTCAGCACTAACAAGTTTGGCCCCCTAGCAAGTGATCTCTGCATTGCCATTGCCGTCCTTGCAAGAAAGCTGGCATCCTCGTTCTGCCAACACCTCCATACTCTGACAGCCTGCCGCCTCATTCCCCTGGATAAGAATCCAGGATGTAGGCCTATAGGGGTGGGGGAAGTGCTGAGGCGATTCATCGGAAAATGCATAATGGAGGTGGTAAAGAATGATGTCAGGGCAGCAGCAGGGAACCTGCAAGTGTGTGCTGGCCGCCAGGCTGGAGGGGAAGCGGCCATTCACGCCATGAGAACGATATTTGAGCAGCGTGATTGTGAGGCTGTTCTCCTGGTTGACGCTTCAAACGCATTCAACATATTTAACCGCAAGGCCGCACTGCACAATATCAAGATCAAGTGTCCAAGCTTTGCAATGCATGTTGAAAACTCCTATAGGAATCCATCAGACCTCTATATAGTAAACAACAAGGCTCTAAGAGGTGATACCATCATACAGTCAACCGAGGGAACAACGCAGGGGGACCCTGTTGCAATGGCAATGTACTCAATAGGCCTATCCGTGCTCCAACACACAATAAAATTTGAAACAACTGAGATCAAACAAGTGGCATATGCTGACGACCTTACAGGAGCAGGAAAAGTGGAGGACATCAAAAAGTGGTGGGACCTGGTAACATCGCGAGGCCCACAAATAGGGTACCACCCAAACGCCAGCAAGTCCTTCCTCATTGTGAAGCCAGAACATTATGAACGGGCAATGGAGGTGTTTGGCGGAAGTGAGGTCTTGATAACAAAGGAAGGCCAAAGATACCTAGGCGCAGTAATCGGCACGACTGACTTCAAGACCGAGTACGTGAATGAGTGGATTAGGGAAATCCAAGCTCTGTCTGAGATTGCTAACACAGAGCCACATGCGGCTTTTGCGGCATTCTCCGATGGAACTACCTGATGCGCACTATCCCTGATATTGGTCCCCTCCTCCACCCTCTGGAAGAAGCTAGCAGCGTCAATTTCATTCTCAAATTAGTGAAACCCCCTGACTTAACCCCAGCAGAAAGATCACTCCTTGCACTACCACCGAGACTGGGAGGTATGGAATTGACCAATCCAGAGGAGATTGCTGCCACCGAACATCAAAACTCAGTTAAGCTCACGGCAGCCCTCACGGACCACATAATAGCTCAGAACGCAACAGGGGAGGTGGATGCTAGCGAAGTAAACAAGATTCGAAGGTCCATTACGATAGCACATCCAAAGTGATAAGTTGCAGCAACTGTTGTTGCAAGTACCAGAGAATTTGAAAAAAAAGTAGCTATAGCGCAGGAGGTGGGCGCCTCGAACTGGTTAACTACGTTACCGATAAGAGCAAAAGGTTTCAGTTTCAATAAAAAAGAATTTACAGATGCCAAAGCTCTAGGGTACGGTTGGCCAGTAGAAGGTTTGCCCTTCCAATGCGTGTGTGGCTCTACCTATATCGCCGATCATGCCACGGTGTGCAAGAAAGGGGGCTTCATATGCATGAGGCATGACAAAGTAAGGGATCTCACAGCAAATATAGGACAGTGAGCCTTCTTCGACATCAGGATTTTTAATCCTATGGCCGCATGTCACAGAAACTTAGCTCTCAATGCTGCACACGGGAGGAACGAGAACGACAAAATAAGGGCATACGGGGAAAGAATTCAGAACGTTGATCAAGGCAGCTTCACTCCTCTAGTGTTCACAACCTCTGGTGGGATGGGACCAAGTGCAAGATGCTTCTATGTCAGACTCGCGGAGGTGATATCCGAACAGAGGCAGCAGCCCAGAAGTTATGTTACAGCCTGAATGAGATGTCGACTGTCCTTCTCTCTCCTTAGGTCGGCTTTGCTCTGCCTCAGGGGAACGAGAGCCTCGGCCCCAAAACCGACAACAGTTGCAGATATTAACTTTGAGGCTTCAGTCACTGAATGCTGCATAGATCTGTGGCTCAACTAACTCAACACAGTTAGGATAGCTACTTATGTATTAGGATATTTAATATTAAGGTAATAAAATGGTGGCGAAGGAATGGCTATTGGGGGAGGCAGGAGGCAATTATATGAAGAAAAAAATGTAGTAGTGTGTGTGTGTGTGTGTGTGTGTGTGTTTTCTGAATTCATGGACACATTCACGTTGGCCGCCGCACCACAATGTAAGTCGAAGTAAGAGCGATGTGGGTGGCCCTGGCAAGCTACTGTGTGTGTGTGTGTGTGTAAGAGGACATGCCCAATGCTATTGTCTCCAGAACAATGGATAATTTATACGTTCTCGGGGCAGTAGTGGTGGAAGTATAGAAGGGAAGAGGTGAAGAGGAGAGAGGTAAGAGGTAGGTAAAGATGTGGAAGCGGTGGGTAAAATATGAGGAAGAGGTGGGTAAAATATGAGGAAGAGGTGGGTAAAATATGAAGAAGAGATGAGTAAAATATGAGGAAGAGGTGGGTAAAATATAAGGAAGAGGCGGGTAAAATATAAGGAAGAGGTGGGTAAAATATAAGGAAGAGGTGGGTAAAATATGAGGAAGAGGTGGGGTGAGCTTGCTGTGTCTCATCCATACTGAGGAAGGGAGTGTATCTTGCTATACATATTATCTTACAAAATATAACGGGACAGCTTGGTATTGGATAACATCACACCATATAATTTCTTCATTGGACCAAATCCCAACAAGTGATTATCCACGAAACTATTTCCCACCAGACTGAACCCAACCTAATAATTTCTCCATTGGACAAAATTCCCAGCAGACAATTTCATCACTTGTCAAAATTCCAGCAGACAATTTCATCACTTGTCAAAATTCCAGCAGACAATTTCATCACTTGTCAAAATTCCAGCAGACAATTTCATCACTTGTCAAAATTCCAGCCGACAATTTCCCCCAATTAAACTCCCCTATTAACAAAAGGTTCTATTACTCTTAAGGTGAAACATTTATTTTACAATTGTTTTAAACCACGAAACCTTCCCGATGGCCCTGAACAGGTGTGTCGTTCACCTGTAGTACACCACGACCAGTAAGAGGGTCACCACGACACATCATTTAAGAGGGAGGGAGGGAGGGAGGGAGGGAGTAAGTAGGATTGGAGGTGAGGGAGTTGGGGAATGGGAGGTAAGGGGGGGAGGGAATGGGAGGTGAGGGATGTAAGGGAGGGAATGGGACGGAAGGGTGGGAGGGAATGAGAGGTGAGGGATGTAAGGGAAGGAGGGAGGGAATGGGAGGGAAGGGTGGGAGGGAATGAGAGGTGAGGGATGTAAGGGGGGGAGGGAATGGGAGGTGAGAGCGGTAAAGGAGGGAGGGAGGGAGGGAAGGAATGGCCGGTGAGTGGACTAATGTCTCGGTTAATGTGGATTATTCAGCGATATAAGAGCCACCTAATCGGCCATTGTTAATTACCACGGGGGTCATTAAGGTGATAATTAACCTCTTGTAACAGGGGATGAATGGATGGCCTTGTTCAACACCACCCACCCACCCACCCACCTGGCGGTCATATCTGGTAATTCTTTGTCGATTGAAGTCATTGCTGTTGTTCCTCTTCTTTCCGTCTAATTGGTCTTTGTTCAATTATCTTGGAGTGTCATTAAGGGATAATTGTCTGATGATGGTGTTAAGACTTTAGATGAGAGAGATGGGTCTACTCTCTCTCTCTCTCTCTCTCTCTCTCCCCGTCTGCACTCCTTAAATAGTTCATGCTCACCCCCCCTGCCCCACCCCCCCTGCCCCACCCCCCCTGCCCCACCCCCACACCCCACCCTTACACCCCACCCCCACACCCCACCCTTACACCCCACCCCCACACCCCACCCCCACACCCCACCCCCCTGCCCCACACTCCACCCCCACACCCCACCCCCACACCCCACTCGTCCCCTACACTCCACACCGACCCTTTCACACACTCCACCGCCTCTCTCGCACACACTCCACCCAGCCCACTCGCACCTTGTACCAAACACACTTACGCTTCTACCAAACACTTATTGACGCACTTGAGCAACGCTCTTGTAACTCTCTTTGCCAAACACTGATATATACGAGTACTGTACTTCAACCCGACGTGTACTTAACTGCACTAACAACTAGGCTCACACACACACACACACACACACACACACAAACAATTAAATGAATCACTTCCACATACTTATTCACGAACACAAGCTCTCTCTCTCTCTCTCTCTCTCTCTCTCTCTCTCTCTTTGTCTTCGTGAAAGGTTACACCGCCAGCCTGATAGTGACCCCTTTTGTGACGGCCGTAACACCTCCAACTTGACAATAACCTCCTTTGTGACGGCCGTAACACCTCCAACTTGATAATAACCTCCTTTGTGACGGCCGTAACACCACCAACTTGATAATAACCTCCTTTGTGACGGCTGTGACACCTCCAACTTGATAATAACCTCCTTTGTGACGGCCGTAACACCTCCAACTTGACAATAACCTCCTTTGTGACGGCCGTAACACCTCCAACTTGACAATAACCTCCTTTGTGACGGCCGTAACACCTCCAACTTGACAATAACCTCCTTTGTGACGGCCGTAACACCACCAACTTGATAATAACCTCCTTTGTGACGGCTGTGACACCTCCAACTTGACAATAACCTCCTTTGTGACGGCCGTAACACCTCCAACTTGACAATAACCTCCTTTGTGACGGCCGTAACACCTCCAACTTGACAATAACCTCCTTTGTGACGGCCGTAACACCTCCAACTTGACAATAACCTCCTTTGTGACGGCCGTAACACCTCCAACTTGACAATAACCTCCTTTGTGACGGCCGTAACACCTCCAACTTGACAATAACCTCCTTTGTGACGGCCGTAACACCTCCAACTTGACAATAACCTCCCTTGTGACGGCCGTAACACCTCCAACTTGACAATAACCTCCTTTGTGACGGCCGTAACACCTCCAACTTGACAATAACCTCCTTTGTGACGGCCGTAACACCTCCAACTTGATAATAACCTCCTTTGTGACGGCCGTGACACCTCCAACTTGATAATAACCTCCTTTGTGACGGCCGTAACACCTCCAACTTGACAATAACCTTTGTGACGGCTGTGACACCTCCAACTTGACAATAACCTCCTTTGTGACGGCCGTAACACCTCCAACTTGACAATAACCTCCTTTGTGACGGCCGTAACACCTCCAACTTGACAATAACCTCCTTTGTGACGGCTGTAACACCTCCAACTTGACAATAACCTCCTTTGTGACGGCTGTAACACCTCCAACTTGACAATAACCTCCTTTGTGACGGCCGTAGCACCACCAAGCTTTATGTGTATATATTTTCTCTCTCTTTCTTCTATGCCCCATTCATCCATTTTGTCTCTCATTTGTCTCCAACACCCACGTAATGACGTCAGTAGCATAGCACGCACATGATTGGCTCCCGATTTGATATATCTCTCCCAATCACATCACAGAACGTTTGCCTTGTTGAAAACGATAACCCACTTCATATTTCTATCAGTTGACGCTATCATAGTGGTCTGGGTAAAATATGGCAGTAGTTGGGGAATAATAATATAATCTTATCTTTAATTTACCCCTATAGTTTTATCTAACCTTCTTAATTAAGTAAAGGTGAGCCCTGTGATCACGACGCCAGGTAGTTACAAGTAAATTGTTATTCTCTCCTTGGGGATATTTTTCTCATATGTAAAATTTAAGGCAATCAAATGACTAGTTCTTGATCATATTTGGTCTTTAGCAGTACAGTACGGTACAGTACAATACAATACAATACAGTACAGTACAGTACAATGCAATACAATTCAGTACAGTACAATAGTGTGTGTGAGTGTGTCCCCATAGTTGATATATTTCGGAGGTAAGTGGATATTGATAATTAAAAACAATCAGCAAGACAACAACTCATTAAACTCCAGCTGCGTCTCCCTCCCCCCCCCCCTCCCCCATTACGCCGTCAGTTGCATCCCTCTTCCTCCCCCCCCCCCTCCTAACACACTCACCTGCATTCCTCTCCCTATCATGAATTACATTGAATCAAGAGTCCTTGAGAACATTCTTGCACTCTGTCCAAAATTTCCTAGTCCACACTAAATATTCCTCAAACAGGATTTAACACTAATGAATGACCTATTGTTTCTCTAACTTTGACAACACAACTTATATCTATCGATTTTCACTATTGATCTTTTTTTTTTAATTTTGCTTTTATTTATTATTATTATTATTATTATTATTATTATTATTATTATTATTATTACTTCTCCCCCCAGGCCCTGATGTGGGTCAGTGACCTGTGCCCGGGTGGGCTAATCCCCTTAAAAAAAAAAATACTATTATCTCCTTTGTGTATGAACCTTTGTCCTATGTGACAGTGAGCAATGATAGCACCTTCAGTCTCAATACCGGATATGACTGAACTATTCAGAATAGGCAAATTGTACTTCAAGTTTTGCCAATAAAGTTGTTAAGCTAAAAACTAAACCTCTCCCTCCCTCATAAGGTGGTCAGATGGAGACTACTGTAGGAGGCGACAACTACTCATGATAAGACACAAGCAAGAGGCCAGATGTAAAAGGCCAATAAAGATTATGCCCATGAGTATTAAAGTGAGATGGAAGGGGCGTGTAATGTGATAAAGAGGAATGGTTGTGTTCACTAATGAGGAGAAAGAAGAAGAGGGGGAGAAGGGGGCCATTTTTTAAACATTCTGGGCAGCAAGTATGAAGATCAATCGTGAACGTCGGATTAAGTATTTATAATATAAGTTGTTATTCTACTTACTCTATTCAGCCGGGGGACAGCACTGGGGTTAATTAAAGGTGGGTCACTTGACTCTATATGCTCTTGCATCCATCCATCTGTTACTGGCGGACCCCTTTGTTTAGGTTAATGGATTAGTTAAGAAGGGAAATAGAAAGAGATATCCTCCAAGTTAAATTTATTTAGCAAAGACGTGATATGAAGTCATATGTGTTTGTGGGAGGAAAAAGGGTTTTGCCTGAGTATCTGTAAATCTCGTAAGGAAACCATTGTTAAAGAGTAGTTCCTTTATGTATGTTAGTTCAATGTCCAGGTGGAAATAGTTTAAACACATATTAAAGGCTCTGTCGTTAAGAGTACGCACTTGATTTCGTGTGTAATTAAGTTAAATGAATGATGAAAATTCTGTACTCAAACCAGTGGAGTTTGGTTTTCTGTACAAGGCTGTCTCGAAACTATTAAGAAGACGGTGGATATTAACAACAAGAAATGGTAGAATATTGTTTTTTTTCTATTTCACAAGTAAATTTGATGTTGCCATGTTTCATTATGAAACTACGCTTTCCACGTAACAAATCCATTGTTGAAGTTATATATATATATATATATATATATATATATATATATATATATATATATATATATATATATATATATATATATATATATATATATATATAGAACGTGATGCATACATACAAAAACAATAGCATGCAGACGTGAAATTTAGAACCGAAATATCCTGCCTGCTTTATTTTCATAACTACAACATTAAAGTGATGGATACAGGTAATAATTTTACAGTATTATAACACAAAATATGGGAAAATTAAAGAGATCTGCGACCGTATGTGATAACTGTTCTATAAGTTATAAAAACACTTAAAATGAGATTTAAAAATACACAAGAAAACATATAATTTAAGACCTGGTGATATTATTGCATCCATATACAAGGAAAAAAATAGTTTAAATTAATTTGTAACATAAACACGACAACTGACATAAGACAGTGTGGATGTAATGAAATTTTTTATGGTAACCTAATTATTAACTAAAACACTAATTTAATCTGCTGTAACCTCTCATAAAGCGTATGTAAAGTAGCAGAAGCAGCCAACTTTCGAAAATTAACCTTCCTTGCTTTCTTTCCAGTAAACTCTTCTCTCAGTTCATCACAGAACAAACTTGCTGCAAGTTCCTTTTCGATGGAGACCATAGGTAGTCTACTCAACCTCTCTTGAGATATAGTTCTCCTTAGATAGTTTTATATCGTTTTGAGTTTAGAAAAACTTCGCTCCCCTGATGCCACCGCGACTGACTGTCAACAACATCCTATACGTTATTTCTGCGTTAGGGAAGGAGCCATTGAGAGAGTTTAGAACCTGAAAGACTTTAAGTGCATTTTTTTCTTTGGGAATGAGTTCTCGATACTCGAAGCTCTGAAGACAACTCGGTTTCCTCAATATCGTGAAAATTTCCAACGCTCAATTACTTGTCCAAAGCTTTTTTTTAGTTTAACAAATTTATTGACAAAGCTTGTAGTACAGTTTGCCTATTCGGAGTAATTCAGTCAGGTCTTGACACTGAGGGTGGTATCACTTCTCACTGCCACGCAAGACAGAGGTTCATGCACAAAGAAATACAACATATTCATTAACATATATATATATATATATATATATATATATATATATATATATATATATATATATATATATATGTCAGATTCATGTGGGTAATGTCACTGTTCACTGCCATGCAGGACAGAGGTTCGTACACAAAGAAATACATCATATTCTTTAGCAGTATATATAGGTCAGTGGTTCACATACATTGGACGTCATATTCTAATTGAAGACTACTAATCAGTGTGGGTTTTAAAGGTTTATCACAAAGTTTACATGCTGAGTGTTCCGGTATGGGTACAGCGTTACTAACCTGCCAGATGTGTCTGTAGCCTCGCCTAATTCTGGCCACGACTACATCACATTGTCTGGTTCTGTCCTTATGCTGGCCATACCGCTACCTCTTGTCACAAAATTTATCATATTTACTAATGCTACAACTGCCAGGTCTCTCTGCATTTGTCCAAAGCAAAGTTGTGTTCAGCTATATGTACTGCACAGCTGCTATAATACGTGTTACAACCAATCACCAATTTTCTTATCTTAATTCAAGACTTGCAACATATGCATGTGTTTATGGTATTCATTGGACAAACGACCTTTTCACATCCACTCATTTGGTTAAGTTGAATAAGTGTTCATTTGGTGACTCATGAGATTTTTGTCTTTCAATAAAATGCTTCCAGTCAGCACATCCTTCATTTACTATTAATGTGTTGCATTTGAACTGTATAGCTTACTAACCAGGAGAGCGTGAGGCCCCTAGAAGTACAAGGCCCTAATTGTACGTCGGGAGATTTGGGAGGATGATGAGAGAGGGAATATGCTAGTATGACGTGACAATTGTTTGTGTTTCGTGAATAGAATATCATAACCCTGGGTACACGTTGCCTTACACACACACCCTGACCTAGACATTACAATCCTTCGTAGATATATGCAGAATATTCCCATGGATGACTACACACACACACACACACACACACACACACACACACACACAAAAGCCTCCATTGTGTCTGTGTCAAAATTCACCGTTTAGATCATCGGATACAAGCAAGAACCTGTCGGGTTAGTGTCGAGTATTTGCCACATTTAAGAGCAGAACTACATAAAACTTGTTGCTTGATAACACTATTTTTGTTGTGTCTACTGACAGTACGTCTTATTCACGCCTGAGAGTATAACTGATACGAAAAACAGGAGAAATTATGAACAGATAATCGATTGTACGTCACCGAAAAATACGAAATGTGATAATGTTTCTCTCTCTTCGGCTCGCTGTTGTTTTTCATTTGTTTAATATATTTTTACCTGAATCTCACGCGGCTGACTGACCGATCACGTTGAATTGTCGCCGCCGGTCGGTCAACACACACACACACACACACACACACAAATGCATACATTTGAACATAAAATATGAGAACATCCGTCCTCTTACACAGACCGCCCCGCATGTGAACAGCGGCACATACTAGCTGGTGTTGGCTGAGACCCTGGCCACACTTACCGACGTCACAAGCGTCAGTGTTCGCGCTCGCCACCACCCCTCCTCCCCTCACCCCCATCTCCCTCCCCCCCCCCCCCCCCTGCTTGTCATGCCTGCAGTAAATGTCAGTTGGGAGCACTTGCTATCACCGAGACTGATACTGTTGAGCTGTTGCGTCAATGAAGGGGAGAAGTTTGATTACTTTTATGTTGGTATTTTTGTATAAAACACATTAATGCAGGTACAGATATGTTAGGAGTGTACGAGTAGATACGAGTACTAGTGATAGTATTGTTACAACTACAGGTACAGATACGAATACAAGTACTGTATAGTTACGAGTACAGGTATAAATACGACTACAGGTACAGATATACAGTAAGTACGATTACAGGTACAGATACGGGTACAAACTCAGGTGTATCAGAAATATGAAAGTATGAAAACAGGACAGAATTGATGAAAATTGATGTAGTTTATATTGTATTATTACAGAAAAACACGACAGGTACAGACACAGGTACAGATACAAATACAGACACATGTACAGACACAGTTACAGAAACAAATACAGACACATGTACAGACACAGGTACAGACACAGGTACAGATACAAATACAGACACATGTACAGACACAGTTACAGAAACAAATACAGACACAGGTACAAACACAAGTACAGACACAGGTACAGACACAAATACACACACAAGTACAGACACAGGTACAGACACAAGAAAAGACACAGGTACAGACACAAGTAAAGACACAAGTAAAGACACAGGTACAGACACAGGTATAGACCCAAGAAAAGACACAGGTACAGACACAGGTATAGACACAGGTACAGACACAGGTATAGACACAGGTACAGACACAGGTATAGACACAGGTACAGACACAGGTATAGACACAGGTACAGACACAGGTACAGACAAAAGAAAAGACACAGGTACAGACACAAGTAAAGACACAAGTAAAGACACAGGTACAGACACAAGTAAAGACACAGGTACAGACACAAGAAAAGACACAGGTACAGACACAGGTACAGACAAAATTACAGACACAGGTACAGACACAGGTACAGACAAAATTACAGACACAGGTGCAGACACAGGTACAGACGCAGGTGCAGACACAAGTAAAGACACAGGTACAGACACAGGTACAGACAAAATTACAGACACAGGTACAGACAAAATTACAGACACAGGTGCAGACACAGGTACAGACACAGGTGCAGACACACGTACAGACACAGGTAAAGACACAGGTACAGACACAGGTACAGACACAGGTACAGACAAAATTACAGACACAGGTACAGACAAAATTACAGACACAGGTGCAGACACAGGTACAGACACAGGTGCAGACACACGTACAGACACAGGTAAAGACACAGGTACAGACACAGGTACAGACACAGGTAAAGACATAGGTACAGACACAAGTACAGACACACGTACAGACACACGTACAGACACAGGTACAGACATAGGTACAGACACATAAAGATCACATAAAGCTACCAAACACTTATTGTTCAAGATTATTATATTTCATTATGTCAACCATCTTGTGTTTAATTTATTGATAAACAACCAAACAATAATGGGAAGAACACTGGTATGGAGAAGATTTACACGTACAGTGATATAAGTACGCAGACACCTACAGTACAGGGATTGTTCAGAAACACTGTACATAGTCACTGTTTATTGAGCCATCATTGTGTACACGTGTATATGTTTTACACACCTGTGAGGCATCCTCCAGGTATGTAGTATGGTGTCAGGTGTAAGTGTCAGGAGCTGTCAACTGGTATATTCCACACCTGATGTAGTCTACACCTGGTATATTCCACACCTGGTATATCGCACACCTGGTATATTCCACACCTGGTATATTCCACACCTGGTATATTCCACACCTGGTATATTCCACACCTGGTATATTCCACACCTGGTATATTCCACACCTGGTATATTCCACACCTGGTATATTCCACACCTGGTATATCGCACACCTGGTATATTCCACACCTGGTATATTCCACACCTGGTATATTCCACAGTAACTACCAAGAGCAACACTTGAACGAGAGAGAACACAAACTACTACTACCTCGGATGGCCCCGGTAATAGTGTTTTGATAAACAGATGTCTACCAAGTACACGTTTTTGTCTGTCTGTCTGTTTATCTTTCTCGGTCTGTCTATTTTTGTCCCTGTCTATCTTTCTGTCTGTGTCTGTCTCTCTCTGTCTCTGTCTGTCTCTCTGTTTATCTTTCTCTGTCTCTGTACCGGGTATAATATATGATAAAAGAAATAATATTAATCAATAAAAAAATAAATACAAAAGAGTTAGAAACGTTGATGAATAAATCGGGAAAAATCGGCAAAGTTAAATAAATGAGAGAAATACGACGATACTGAGAACAACACAAACCGGGTCATACTAAATATTAACTAGATCAATAAGTAATTATATATATATATACATAATTAATGGAATAATTAGATTTAAATACCAAAAACAAGGCTTGCAGGGATTATTAAACGCAGATGGCATAAAAATCGTAATAGGAAATAACCTTTACAGTTAGAGGTGGTAAGGGCGAGAATTGATTGAGTCACGGAGGAAAGACCCGCCTGGCTGAACAGTAACACATAAAGCTGGGTGTCCCACGTGTCTCCCTCCCCGTCCTGCCTGCCTGTGTCTGTCGTCTCTCTCTCTCTCTCTCTCTCTCTCTCTCTCTCTCTCTCTCTCCGTCCTGCCTGTGTTGGTGATAGTTCTCTCTCTCTCTCTCTCTCTCTCTCTCTCTCTCTCTCTCTCTCTCTCTCTCTCTCTCTCTTAACACAGCAAAAAGCTCGGTACCAGCCTAGACTCTAATCAAATGCATCTAAAATCTATCGACACTTGAGCGGGATTCTGTGAGCGTCGCAAGGTAAGTAACAGCCAGGCCAGGCCACCACTACCTGACGCGAGAACACCTCCGACTGTGACGATCGTAAGCTGCTATTAAAAACATTTCTGATTAAGGTTAAAATGACGTAAAGAGATATTATTTGTACGTTCACTTATCTCTTCTTATGGGGAAGAGTTATCTTGCGAAGTTATCAGAATCGGGGGACGGGATTTTTACAAAACTTTACGACAAAATATTCTCTCGTAAGTGAAGCAGTGAGAATGCGTCTGATTTACTCGTAAACTGCATCACTTAAGATTGTATCTGAATAACAATCAAATCCCGCCCGGACTCGACCGTAACTATGTCTCGTATTTGCAGTTAGGAGGAAATATTGAACTTAGGATGATTTTCTGTATGATCTTACCTTCTGCCTTACAGTAAAAGCGCAGGAAGGATCTCACCACCAACAGCGAAACATAGTGCTTACTGGCTGTCTGGTATATAGATAGATAATATACAAGGCAAGATACTCGTCTATAAACTTCTCTCGAAAACTTCTGTAACCTCAGGTTATGACTATTTCTCTCTAATGAAGTTTATCGTTGATATGTATGTAATTGTCAGATATATATATATATATATAAATATATATATATATATATATATATATATATATATATATATATATATATATATATATATATATATAATAGACCCCCTCTGTAGTGCCCATGTCTCAGCTCTTCTTGTTAATTGTTAAACTCTGTCATGACTCTCGTTAGGCCCGTGCTGGGGTGTGAGGTGCGTGTCAAAGAGTGAGAGTGCTTGTTTACCGGATCTCATACTCTTGTTTATGTATCAGCGGTATTATGGTGTACGTGTCTACCTGTGGTGTAATAAGTGCCGCGGGTCTAGGCAGGACAGGTGGCGGCGGTTGCTGGACGCATTCTGTCAGGTATTGCTGTTACCTGCTGCACCCCAAGGTCACCTGTGCTCTCTTAATCACTCATGAACAGCTTCTAGTGTTACTCCACAGATTGTACCTCCCTTTACACTGTAAGACAGTAAATACAATAAGGTACAGTAAGGTACAGGTACAGTGGACTACAACAGTCAGCACAGTGTTGTAGAAAAGTACTTACGAAGGTATTATAAAGGAATAATATTAGCATGAAAGGAGGCAGTATTGTGTAAATAGGCGAGGAATGTTGCCGTGGAAAATGGAATGTTGCAGTGATCGATTTTTAAAAACTTTTGGAGATAATTAACGAGAAATTGTTCAAAATATTTTGGATTTTTAAATACGTTTTGTGATGTGTTTGTGAGGGATACAGTATTACGTTGAGGAAAAAAATATTGATGACAAACTGCACCGGCATTAGAATTTCCACCATCATGAGATTAATCATGGAGCAACATGCATGAAGGTCATAGCTTTGATGCATGAAATTAGGTCATTACAATGAACACGTTTTCGTCAGGTAGTCTCTCATTAATTGAATAACACGTATCTAAGACCTTGAACTTACGGTAGTTATTTCATATACTGAATGTAATAAAATAATAACAAAGTGCTGCTATAGGTAATAAAGTACTTGTTCAGGTAAAAAATAAACTCACTTCAGAAGGACCCAGCACGTGAGGCCTCGAGGGATAACCTTGACGGAGGCCTCGTGTGTGTGTGTGTGTGTGTGTGTGTGTAAATAATAATAATAATAATAATAAACGGTTTATTGAAAAAGTTTGCAGCCCGAAGGCTGAAAATATACATTGGGCATAAATGACTTATTACACATTCATTGGCGGTTCAACAAAAGCCTTCATTAGAGAAAGGTGAAGGAACATATACAGTGAACATACAGATGAATGTTTACACACGTAGCTCATGTGAGCTGAGGTGTTGAACAGCAGACACGTAGTGTAGTAACTCCCTCACAGATGGCGTTATGAGGGGCATCGCGTGCAGTACTAGTTCCCTCACAGGTGGTGTTATGAGGGGCTTGACATGGTGTAGTAATTCCCTCACAGATGGTGTTACGAAGGGCCTGATGATGTAGTAATTCCCTCACAGATGGTGTTATGAGGGGCCTGATGTGGTGTAGTACTTCCCTCTCAGATGGTGTTATGAGGGGCCTGATGTGGTGTAGTACTTCCCTCTCAGATGGTGTTATGAGGGGCCTGATGTGGTGTGGAAATTCCCTCACAGATGGTTTTATGAGGGGCCTGATGTGGTGTAGTACTTCCCTCTCAGATGGTGTTATGAGGGGCCTGATGTGGTGTAGAAATTCCCTCACAGATGGTGTATGAGGGGCCTGAAGTGGTGTAGTACTGCCTATATTCAAAAAGGGGAGACAGAGCATCAGCTTCAAATTACCGGCCGATCAGTTTGACGTCAGTAGTGGGGAAATTTCTTGAATCAATTATAGCAGATAGCATCCGATCGCATCTAGAGAAAAACAAATTAGTCTACGACTCGCAACATGGGTTTACAAAGGGAAAATCTTGTCTAACAAATCTGCTGAAGTTTTTAAGGAAAGTCTTCGAGGTAGTAGATAATGACGAAAATTACCATGTTATTTACTTAGACTTTAGCAAAGCATTTGACAGAGTACAGCATCAGAGGCTTCTGAGAAAAATTAAGGCTCATGGTATCGAGGGGAAAGTTTTAAATTGGATAAAATCATGGCTCACCGATAGAACGCAGAGGGTCAGCGTAGATGGTGTTAAATCTGAGTGGGGCCGTGTAACCAGTGGGGTTCCCCAGGGGTCAGTACTAGGCCCACTCTTGTTCATAATCTACATAAACGATCTAGATACTGGGATCAGCAGTGACATAAGCAAGTTTGCGGATGACACCAAAATAGGGCGGCAGATTAATTCAGGGCAGGATGCAAATGCATTACAGGAGGATCTAAATATACTGCAGGGGTGGTCTGAAAAATGGCAAAAGAAATTTAACACCAGCAAATGCAGCGTACTTAATATTGGAAGAACAAATACTGATATTGTATACAGCCTTAACAACATCAACCTAGAGAAGTCGACTTGTGAAAGAGACCTAGGGGTACTTGTAAGCCCGGACCTACGGCCTAGAAAACAGTGCGTTAATGTTCGAAATAAGGCAAACAGAGTATTGGGTTTTATATCTAGAAGTGTAAGTAACAAGAGTGCAGAGGTCTTATTGCAACTATATCTTGCGCTAGTCAGGCCGCACCTCGATTATGCGGTTCAGTTCTGGTGCCCCTATTATAGAATGGATATAAATTCACTAGAGTCGGTGCAGCGAAGAATGACAAAAATGATTCCGGGACTTAGAAACCTTCCATATCAGGATAGGTTAAAGAAACTTAACTTGCATTCCCTAGAAAGACGAAGAGTGTGGGGAGATATGATAGAAGTATTCAAGTGGGTGAAAGGAATCAATAAAGGGGATATAGGTAAAGTTCTTATAATATCCGAGCAGGATAGGGCTCGGAGCAACGGATTCAAGTTGGATAAGTTTAGGTTTAGGAGGGAGATAGGAAGAAACTGGTTCACAAATAGGGTGGTGGACGAGTGGAACAAGCTTAGCAACTTTGTAGTAAGTGCGGAAACTCTGGAAAGTTTTAAAAGGAGGCTAGATAGATTCATGGATGATAGAGAGTGGTAATAACTCTCGACAGGAGCTGCCATGCACAGGCCAACCGGCCTATTGCAGAATCCTTATTTTCATATGTTCTTATGTTCACAGATGGTGTTATAAGGGGCATCACATGGCGTAGTAATTCCCTCACGGATGGTGTTATGAGGGGCATCACGTGGTGTAAGAACATAAGAATGGAGGAAACTGCAGCGGGCCTATTGGCCCATACTGGGCAGTCCCGTTTACACCCAACCCCTATTGCTCATATGAGCATCCAACCTATGTTTGAAGCAATTCAGCGTATTCGAGTTAATGATGATATTTGGTAACTTGTTCCACTCGTCCACTACTCTGTTTCCAAACCAGTGTTTACCTATTTCACGCCTAAATCTAAATTTGTCCAATTTAAAACCATTGTTACGAGTTCGCTCCTGGTTGGATAATTTGAGTACCTTTGTAATGTCCCCTTTGTTTAGCCCTGCCTTCCATTTATACACCTCTATCAGGTCGCCCCTCGCTCTACGTCTCTCAAGGGAGTGCAAATTAAGATGCTTTAACCTGTCTCTATACTCAAGGTTCCTGATACCCGGGATTAATCTTGTCATTCTCCTCTGAATTCTTTCCAAGGATTCTATATCCATTCTGTAATACGGTGACCAGAACTGGACTGCGTAATCCAGGTGAGGTCTCACAAGAGCAAGATACAGTTTTAGGATGACCTCGCTAGTCTTGTAACTAACACTCCTTTGTATGAACCCAAGTACTTTATTAGCCTTGTTTCGAGCAAAAACACATTGTTTACTTGGCTTAAGATTCCTACTTATCATTACTCCTAAATCTCTCTCGCAGTCGGATTTCTCTATGGCATCGTTGTTCATCTGGTATCTGGTTTCCCTGTTTACATTTCCTATACTGAGTACTTTACATTTGTCAATGTTGAATTTCATCTGCCATTTTTCAGACCATTCGAAAAATTTGTTTAGATCCTCCTGTAGTTTTGCCGAGTCCTCGTCAGATTTGATAACACGTCCTATTTTAGTATCATCAGCAAATTTACTTATGTTGCTGTCTATGCCGATATCTATGTCGTTTATGTATATAATAAACAATAATGGTCCAAGTACTGAGCCTTGGGGAACTCCACTTGTGACGTTGCTCCAATGGGACTTAGTGCCGTTAATGCTCACTCGCTGTTTCCTGTCCTGTAACCACGCCCTAATCCATTTAAGGATGTCACCTTTGATGCCATGAGCTTCTACCTTTCTAATTAGTCTTTCGTGGGGTACTCTGTCGAAGGCTTTGCTAAAGTCGAGATATACCACATCATAATTGTGCCCCTCGTCCACTGATTCGAAAACTGATGAAAAGAATGTTAATAGATTAGTTAGGCAAGAACGTCCGCTTGTGAAGCCATGCTGGGAATCATTGATCAATCTGTGCTTCTCCAGGTGATTTCGAATAGAGTTTGAAATGATTGCTTCCAGTAATTTGCCTACTATTGATGTTAGACTGATTGGGCGGTAGTTAGAGGATAGTGATCTATCCCCCTTCTTGAAGATAGGTATTACATTCGCTATCCTCCAGGATTCTGGTACTAAGCTCTTCCTTACATTCCTTTAATACTCTGTAGTAATTCCCTCGCAGGTGTTATGAGGAACTTCACATGATGCTGTAGCAACTCATTCACTATGCGGTGTCGTGCATAATGGCGACACCACGTGGTCCGTTGTCACAGGAATTCACTCACTCAAGTGGGTGAGGTGTGGTCTCAGGGGAATTATCACTGGGTACCTGGGACCTCACTGTGTGAAGGTTAGCTTGGCTCAGACTCAACTGCCTAGTTGTTTTTCACTGACTTAAGCACTGTTCACCACTATTCAACACTGGTTCCGTTCCTTTCCCAAATGAAATAGTAACTTCTGGTGAGACCTGTTGATATTCCGGTGGGGAGGAGGGTTCAGGGGAGGGAGTTGGTATGGGCCAACATAACAGTTGACGTGGCTGCTGCTGAGCAGCGCCAGGTGCGTCTGACCCATCTTGACACGTCGGTGGTGAAGGATGAAGTGTGTGTGTGTGTGTGTGCGCGTGTGTGTCAACAAAATAAAGAGGGTTAACTAAATTACCTTGGCACCTAATTAACACAATCCATTAACACTATCTATTTATCTTCACAGGTAAGGGCGAAGGTTCCTCCCAGGTGTTGAGCAGCGCCGCCAGCCAGTGTGAGTTAAGTCTTGTTGTTGTGATGGAGGAGCGCCGGGGAGGGGGGGGGGGGGGTTCTGTGTAGCTGGGAGACAAATAATGTAATGCAATCTTCTTTTGATGATGATACAAACGCAGTTATAAAGATGCGAATGTTTAGTGCTGACGCATCCATGACAGCTACATGGAAGCAGCCATATTTGTTGTGGCAGTACGGCTTCCTGTATTATGAAGTGATGATGTTGATAAAATGATTCGTAGACAAAGCTCCAAGGAAAATAAGTCTCCACACACACGCACAGTTATAACCGATTGAATAAGTCGTATGCATCAGAACAAAGTGATAGTGACAGTCGTGATGTGTGTGTGTGTGTGTGTGTCTCGTGACCACACCAGGCTCTCCACCTCCCCAGGGCACAAGGTGAACATTACACCAAGGTGACCCGGTTAACACTCGGCAGTATTTATAGATACACGGAGGATATTACCAGGATATAGAATTATCTAAGAGTAATATACCGTACAAAAATATACATACGAGATAAATATATCGTAATATATATATATGAACTTTACTATACAATTACCGTATTCGTCCTCAAGTGTAAACTAACCCTCTCTATTGGCCATCATCACTGAGTCAACTTTTAATCCCAACACTCATACAGTTGTGTTCCACCTCGTCTTAAACAACACATCGCGGTGAGTGTTTCAGGTGACCTATCTTATTACCTGCAGTATCTCCTCATGAATATCTGTAAAGTAAATTCCTTTCTTATCTTAGTTTGGCATCATATTATAACCCTAAAACAGTATGATAATTAATATGTCTGTACAGTCAACAAAAATGATCGCGAGGTCCGTTGGAACTGGGAATAATCAAATACCTCAGCCACTCATAGTACCCGGGTTTTCTAAACATTTTATCCTGTGTTCCAGACTGACAAGTACGGAGAGCGGCGCGATAATTTGTTGTTATTGAATGTACATTATACCGTAGCACATAACTTAGTGATATTTGTGAAGAACTTATCTGAATCACACACACACACACACACACACACACATTCATTCGTAAAACCAAGAGTCAGGTTCTCAGGAGGCAGAGTTGAGGTGATAAGGTTCAGTAAACAGTGTTGAGCGGCCACAGTGTGAGAGAGCTTACTGCCTCCCTCACTTCCTTCTTGAGGGATGACCTTAATACCCCTATTACCATTCTCATCTCGCACCACACACACACACACACACACACACTCTTAAGCGACGGTGAGGGATGTAGTGTAGGAAAAGATGAAGACAGAAAAGAATAGAGATGTGTATAGAAACATTACAAGAAGTGAGGCGGAGAAGAGAAGCAGTATTAAGGAAGGATAAAAGAGTAAAAACAGAGAAACGAGGAAAAATGGAGAATATACCGTAATTGATAACTGGGAATAATTAGTTTAGGAATGGAAGATAGGAAGAAAAAGTGGGGTAATGAAAGGAGTTGATGAAATGAATGAATAATATGGATAATAACGATAACTACAATAACAAGCACATAACCATGATAAAACTCCCTCAAGAAGGATACGTCAGGATAAACAAACTGGGAGACATCCTGTTTAGAGGAAAGATAACATGATATACACCAGTGAGAGAGAGAGAGAGAGAAATAATGAAACCATTCTGAACTTTCCCTCGAAGGTTGGGAGACTTGACTGGTCTCTGGAGATGTTTGTGTGTTAAGTCTAGCTGTAGGATGTTGTTGTTTATGGCGGGGTAGAGGAGGAGGAGGAGGAGGCGGGGGAGGTAGAGAAGGAGGACGTATTGGAGGGAGGTAAAGGAGAATGTGGAGGAGGAGGAGGAAAAAAGAGAAGGAGGTAGAAGGGAAGGAGGTAGGAAAACGACGATGATGATGATGAGGTGGAGGAGGAGGAGGAAATGATAGTCTTGGGTTTGATTTATGATATCATGACAAAGTGCATCGTCACGGAGTCTCTTACGTCGTTGACAGGTTTAAGGTTTATATTAAAGGAGGCGAGATATAAAACAACAACACAAACAACAACAAAACACACCTTACTAATAATAAATGAGAAACATGAATCACTGGACCTCAAGTGGTATGAGTGAGCTGTGTAACTGAGATTGACCAAAGGATATGATGAGAGGGTTATTTTATGACTGTTTCTTTAACTTCATGGGGAGGATGTGTGTGTGTGTGTGTGTGTGTGTGTGTGACTGCTGCCAGGGGGAACATCTTCTGTATCCTGGACTACCCGTAAAATCATCACTGGTAAATAACGGTATCCTTGTGCAGTGAAAAACTAATCTGGATCACTTGAAAGTTAGCCCTCAGGTTATTTCACCTTAAGATTAACCACCCTAGCGCTACCCTAAACTACGCCCATCCTAAGCCACCAAGTAGCATTAGAGGAGTTGATCATCAGGTGAAATAAGCTCATTGGCTACTCTTCACGTGATCCAACAATCTTGCCTGTTAACTGCTGCCACCTCCCTTCCCTGGTGGAGTCATTATCCCCTCACCCCATAAACCTCCCCTCGTCCAGGCTGCCCCGTGTTGCCTCCCCCGTGCTAAATGAGAGGTAAGACCAGTTTCCCTTTAATTATTACCGGGTAATTGTTGCAGTGTGCCTCAGGCCGGGTGACAAGTGGTACAATAAAGTCCGTGATGGTGGTCGTCGTGTTGTGTTATGTTGCGGGAGGCAGTAGTGTGTCGCCCTAACACGACACGAGGCCTTTGGGGTAGATGTGTCATTTAGATACACTCCACGCATTCGTCGACTTAGCTGTTGTGTGAATGTCTAAAGTTTAATTTCTTATGTTTCAGTGGGAAACTAAAACGGTTTGCATTTTTTATTATCACTTTACAGTTTGAATCTTCACAAAATTGTTCTATTACTTACACTGTTGGCAAGGTTATATTTTTTGTTGCTAGATGTCATTACCTACATTACTAACCTTAACAAACCTATCCTTACCAAAAAAAAGTTAACCTAACCTACACAAACCTAACCTAACCCATTCTTACCTTATGTAACCTAATTTAAATAGTAGAAATGGCCGGACACCAGTCTCCACCCTGTTCATTTCACGATATTATACGTGTTAAGGGATTAGAGTAGCACTGGGCTGACTATAAAGTATTCTTAATGAAAGACAACAGCTACGTGAGCCAAGCAATCTTTGACCCATAGTTCACGAGATAATAAGAACGTGTCGTATGAACATCTTTGCAAAAGTAAAAATTAAATCTGGCTTTTGAAACTACACACCCATTCCAAAGGAGAGACCCAAGACTGATAGAGCTCTTCTGCCCCCCAAAAGACCAAAAGGTTCTCTTACCCCCCTCCCTCCCCCCCCCAAAAAAAAGACCTTGGGACGAAAAAAACGACCGGAGAACAACGCCAAGGCATGAAAAAAAAAACTTCCGCTTTTCAGTTGACCTCAAGACCAAAATAGCTCTCCCACATCCCCACCCAAGAAGACCTTGACTAAGACCAAAAGAGTTCTTCCGTGAACACCCGAATAAACTCGTCGGAGACCAAAAATAACTTTCTTACTGACTGAAAAAACTCGGTATCAAAAGGACCACCACCATGGCCTGAGAGAGAGAGAGAGAGAGAGAGAGAGGACTTAATCACTCCCATCTCAGTCTCCTTCATGCCATGAGGAGCGAAACGTCGACTTTATGTTATGATGAATTATTACTGCGGCCCCTTACTGGGGACATATTACTTCACCTCACAATAACATTAATTTTCCTTTCATATATTTTTGGTAATCTCTTTTATATGATCTTACACGCACACACACACACACACACACACACACACGTTCATCACCTAAGACGATAAACAGACCGGGTTGTCAGGCGTCACACTCGATACAGTATATCAAGTGACAAGTTGAATATACGGAGTTAAGATAAATATTATTCTTCATCGCTGCATAATCTTGGAAGTGAGTTTTGTTACATTAGTGAGTGATCAACAGTGTGTGGGTCAGTGAACAACTCTTGTATAGAGTTTGGGACGCAGGTGAACATTGAAAAAATAAGTTATATGTTATTAAAAATGTCGCAGAAAGTTAGGACGTAGAAAGCAGGATAATTGTCATAAATTCTACGTCGATTATTTTAACAATTGACGTAGAGATGTAAGACTTAGGGTTGGTGAGGAAGTTGTTAGAGCTCACCTGAGACACCTACCACCTGCTACCTTTCCTGGTGTATTTACTAACTTCGAATCCTGGGGTGGAGGGGTGGATGACTGGGGTGTACAGGGGTGGATGACTGGTGACTGTGGGGTGGAGGGGTGGATGACTGGTGACTGGGGTGGATGACTGGTGACTGGGGTGTACAGGGGTGGATGACTGTGGGATGGAGGGGTGGATGACTGGTGACTGGGGTGTGGAGGGGTGGATGACTGGTGATTGGGGTGTGGAGGGGTGGATGACTGGTGATTGGGGTGTGGCGGGGAGGATGACTGGTGACTGTGATGTGGCGGGGAGGATGACTGGTGACTGTGGGGTGGGGGGGTTGGGTGACTGGCGGTGCACGGGGGAGAGAACTACTTCATTCACCTGTTTCTTTTATTATTTTCCTCACCTGTGCGATACTTCACTTCAGGTGGCGGCGGTGGTGCTTACCTCACCTGAATGTGTTCATCAAGGAACCATTGTGGCGGCGCTCGTTGTGTAGATAATCACACCTGTGACCAGGTTGGGTGTTCACCTGGGGCTGTGGCCCTGATTATTACTATTATTATTACAGGTGTTGTTAAAGGTAACAGTAGAAGACTAGAGAATAACCAACTGGCAACAGTTTCTTCAATGTTCTTTGTTTGGTATTTTGGAAAAGGTAAAATATATTTTTTGCTACAAAATACTGTATTATTTTAACATTTTATTAATTTATGCCTTTTTATAAATATCGTGAGGGGTTGGATGAGTCTGATTGTACTTGAAGTTGAAATTCAGAATGAAGAACAAAACAGCAACTGGAAATGCTTCTTCACTTTTGCCAGATTCACATCACCGGCCAACACTGATACCGAATCATTCTGTTCAACATGTCAGTGTCAGGGAGGATGAGAGCTGAGACCTGTGAGAAATTTAACGAATAATATGAATCCCCTTTGAGTACATCCACCAACAAGGTTATAGCAGCTCATACCAGTTTCTCACAAGCAGTGCACAACCTGAGGTACACTTCTTGGGACACCACCTGCACCCAGAAACATTTCCAAGAGGTAGTAAATGGTCTGCTCAGCTCATGCTATCTGATCCCCAGACAGGATTCCTGTAACTCTTGTCTTCATAAAGAAATGCTGACGCCTGCCCTCACAAACTCTCGAGACTTTAAGGCGGAAAATCTAGGCAATACCAGAATCATTATAAGAATACCATCGACCGGGGACAGGTAAAAACACCGCCAGATACCAACATTATCTCAGTGACGGGTAAGAATGGTTAGATGTTCACTGGAGAAATAATTTAGCTTCTCTTCTTGGGTGGAAATGAAGAACCCAAAACGGGAACTTGATTCTAGCTACAGGTAGACAGTCAGATGTTAGTACGCGCGTCATGCCTAGAGAATGATTACGTCAGATGATGTCACCTCACCGCCAGCGAGCACAACAAAGAAAAGAGTCTCGTCATTGAGGAAGATGGTGAGATACATCACTGAGAGAACAAGAGACACTTCTCCTGGCGCTGTGTTCTTATGGTACCGGGGGTAAAGGTTATCAAGACCAAGAGATACTTTATTATATCTTCACTACTGCCCAGTGACTTACCACACCTTACAAGACCAGTGGGAAAGATGAAATGGATGACGGAAAGAGATCATTAACTGTCTGCATTAAATAAAAACCCTAATTACTGGATACTGTTTATAGGTACTCACGTTTAAGTCACTACAGGAAGAAGTGAGAGAGAGATGTGTTGCACTATCCACAAGGAAGACACGTGATGGTGTGTGAAAATGTCCCCAGATGCTTAATGTGGCATTAAATTTCGAGCACTTATGTTTATTAGTTTACCCTACGTTTAATCGGTCAGTCAGTCATTAAGGTAGTCAGTCAGTCAGTATGTTTGGCAGTTTGATAGTTGGTCAGTTAATAAGCCAATCAGTCAATCAGTATGTCTGTCAGTCAATCAGTATGTCTGTCAGTCAATCAGTATGTCGGTCGGTCAATCAGTATGTTGGTCAGTCAATCATTAAGTCAGTCAGTCAATCAGTATGTCGGTCAGACAATCATAAAGTCAGTCAGTCAACACTGGCATTCATTCATAGAGGGGACTGACGCAGCCTTTGTGCTAGAGTCGCTTGTACCCAGAACCTAGAGTCTGAGAACACTATAAGTGACCCATCTCAGTCAACACACCAAGACCTTGCTGGAATGGAGGGGTCGACACTGCCCTGGGACGACCTTAGCTGCGTGCGTCCTCTCGTCTCCAGGTAAAAGAAAAAAGTCAGAGAATTCCTGTCCAGAGTAAGATATATACTACGCACTTACGGGGCTTTGAGAATACCGATCCAGAGATTATAAAAAAAAGAAAAAAAAAGGACTTTGCAAATCTGTGGCCAAGAAGTGCACAAAGTACTTCAGGGCAGCAAATTCTTATCATGCGGTTCACCTTAATGACCCTCGGGTATGTTTCAGATGAGTTAATTACGATTATTATTATTGTTTTTTTTAATGCCGTCCCCACTCAACTTATCCCAGCTGCTGTATAACCCTGATACCAGCCAGTTTTTGTTCCTAAAGTTATGAATATGTCTTAAAATCCGGGTTGTTGCACAGTCGGGGAGCTGTTAATGTTCATCTGTTGACGGGCTTCTGTTGACGTGCACCTGTTGATGTGCTCCTGTTGAAGTGCTTCTGTTGACGGGCTTCTGTTGACATACACCTGTTGATGTGCTCCTGTTGAAGTGCTTCTGTTGACGGGCTTCTGTTGACGTACACCTGTTGATGTGCTCCTGTTGATGTGCTTCTGTTGAAGTGCTTCTGTTGACGGGCTTCCGTTGACGGGCTTCCATTGACGGGCTTCTGTTGACGTGCTTTTGTTGACGTGTTTCTGTTGACGTGTTGCTGTTGACGTGCTTCTGTTGACGTGCTTCTGTTGACGTGCTCCTGTTGACGTGCTTCTGTTGACGTGCTTCTGCAGACGTGCTCCTGTTGGCGTACTCCTGTTGACGTACTCCTGTTGACGTACTCCTGTTAATGTGCTTCTGTTGACGTGTTCCTGTTAACATACTTCTGTTGACGTGCTTCTATTGACGTGTTTCTGTTGACGTGCTTCTGTTGACGTGCTTCTGTTGACGTGCTTCTGTTGACGTGCTTCTGTTGACGTGCTTCTGTTGACATGGTCCTGTTGACGTGCTCCTGTTGACGTGTTCCTGTTGACGTGCTCCTGTTAACGTGCTTCTGTTGACGTGCTTCTATTGACGTGTTTCTGTTGACGTGTTCTTGGTGACGTGCTTCTGTTAACGTGCTTCTATTGACGTGCTTCTGTTGACGTGCTTCTGTTGACGTGCTTCTGTTGACATGTTCCTGTTGACGTGCTCCTGTTGACGTGTTCCTGTTGACGTGCTCTTGTTGACGTGCTTCTGTTAACGTGCTTCTGTTAACGTGCTTCTATTGACGTGTTTCTGGTGACGTGTTCTTTGTGACGTGCTTCTGTTGACAGTCTTTTGCTAGAGCTCAAAAAGTGTTTTATCGTTGCACATAAAGACACGAGATATAGATGTATAACTAAATGTGTAGACAGACAGACGAACAGACAGACATAAATGTAGACAAACTGAAGAACAGACAGACAGACAGAAAGACAGACAGACAGACGGACAGTATTAATGAGATAAGTGAAGATGTTTTTTTGTTTAACTTCATATAACTGTTTTACTTCAGTCTCAAGTCACCTGTGATTGTTTTACCAGTGAGAGAGCTTATCACGTGACTCATAGAGGGAAAAAACATGCTAAGAGGAGGAGAGTGGGAGAAGGAGGAGGCGGGTAGGAGGAGGGAGAGCAGAAGGCGATAAAAGGAGGAGGCGAATAGGAGAATAAGAAGGGGATGAGAAAGAGGAAGATGAGAAGGAGTCGTCAGAATCAACTCCAGAGATACGTCAGATAAAATGTCATGATCTATCACTTCCACCTTGTGACACCTGACCATTGAACGCCAGGTAAACGTCAGGCTCCCTCACGTGCACCTGTGACACCTGGCCACCCACCCACTCACTCGTTTTATCCCTCCCTCCCGTCCCCTCTCCACTCCCCTCACCTCACCTCTCTTCTCCCATCGCCTTGAGGTTAAGAGTCCAGATGTTGACCTTGCTCGAGGAATAGTCCCACCTACTCCATCATCATCTGATCTCCACCTCCATAAACACCCCCCCCCTTTACCTCCTCCTCCAACCTCCTTCTCCCTCCACCTCCTCCACCCTTAATACCCCCCATCTCTCTCTCTCTCTCTCTCTATCTCACCTTACTCCTTCGTTCCATTTTCCCAACCCCTCCTCTCTCTCTCTTTCCTCTTGCCCCCCTCTCCCCCCTTCTTATTGCCTCTGCCCACGGGATTCCCAGGGCAATATCCTTGACTCGTCGGCCCGGTTCTTACTTCTTAATTGGTATGTTTTTATTGGCTCAGCTGATGGCCTTTGTTGTGTCGTGGACGGGAAGCTCCGCTGATGGGCCAACACTCCTATTGTTGACCCATTAATTTCGGTGGTGTTTTATTTCTTTCGGCTATGGAAAGAGAGAGAGAGAGAGAGAGAGTGTGTGTGTGTATCTGAGGTATCTGATTGAATTTTGTCAGGTGTTATTGGTAAAATGTCTCTCTCTCTCTCTCTCTCTCTCTCTCTCTCTCTCTCTCTCTCTCTCTCGGTAGTGTGATCTCGTCCAGGAAAAACCCCTTTATGTCAACACCATTTTCACGCTCTGGTAACTGTGTGAGCACATGTTGGTAGACTGTGAGCGCTTGCTTGATTGTATTGTTATAAGTCCCATCTGTAATATTCCTATTTTATCAACTAATTATTTACCACTAGAAATCCAGAACATATTATTGTTTTGTTTTCCGATATTCGTCATAATTATTGTTTTATATTATTTATGTACAGTATATATCTCAAAAAGTTATCTGCCAGGATTGGTCCGATGACTCCCGAAATGCTACATATAACTCGGTATGTCCTGGGAGGGTTGGTATGGTTGGCTCTGTGTCATACTGATCCTACTACATTTGGTAACCGAACATTATATAAATTACGCCGGAATAAATACACATTGCATCACTTATGTTAAACTATACAGGGCAGGAAGGCGCATCTCCCATTATCTATCATCCGTGGTCTCATAATGTTTCACACAGTGTGGACAGATGCTTTCCTGAGACACTGTACAATGAGAGAATGATGTACCTTCCCAGCTTTGGCCGAAGTATAATGAAACTTGACACAGTGAATGGTGTCACTGGCTGCCCCTTTCCAAGGTTCCATAGACCTGCCAACTGTTTATGGGCTCCACACACGCGTGTGTCGAATGGCTCAACCGTTCTGCGATGTATTCATCAAAACACTGGGACTCAGGAGGCGTGGAGGACACTGGAGACATGGGAGATACAGGAGGCGTGGAGGACACAGGAGGCATGGGAGATACAGGAGGCGTGGAGGACACAGGAGGCGTGGAGGATACAGGAGGCATGGAAGATACAGGAGGCGTGGAGGACACAGGAGGCATGGGAGATACAGGAGGCGTGGAGGACACAGGAGGCATGGGAGATACAGGAGGCGTGGAGGACACAGGAGGCGTGGAGGACACAGGAGGCATGGGAGATACAGGAGGCGTGGAGGACACAGGAGGCATGGGAGATACAGGAGGCGTGGAGGACACAGGAGGCATGGAGGATACAGGAGGCATGGAAGATACAGGAGGCGTGGAGGATACAGGAGGCATGGAGGATACAGGAGGCATGGAAGATACAGGAGGCGTGGAGGATACAGGAGGCATGGAGGACACAGGAGGCATGGGAGATACAGGAGGCGTGGAGGACACAGGAGGCATGGAAGATACAGGAGGCGTGGAGGATACAGGAGGCATGGAGGACACAGGAGGCATGGGAGATACAGGAGGCGTGGAGGACACATGAGGCATGGGAGATACAGGAGGCGTGGAGGACACAGGAGGCATGGAAGATACAGGAGGCGTGGAGGATACAGGAGGCATGGAAGATACAGGAGGCGTGGAGGATACAGGAGGCATGGGAGATACAGGAGGCGTGGAGGATACAGGAGGCATGGAAGATACAGGAGGCGTGGAGGATACAGGAGGCATGGATGATACAGGAGGCGTGGAGGATACAGGAGGCATGGACGATACAGGAGGCATGGAGGATACAGGAAGCGTGGAAGATACAGGAGGCATGGAGGATACAGGAGGCGTGAAGGATACAGGAGGCGTGGAGGATACAGGAGGCGTGGAGGATACAGGAGGCGTGGAGGATACAGGAGGCGTGGAGGATACAGGAGGCGTGTAGGATACAGGAGGCGTGGAGGATACAAGAGGCGTGGAGGTCGTGGATAGGAACATAATAAAAAATTATCCTCACTGGAAGAGATTCGACGAAAAGAGTTGCAGGAGAGAGATAACGACGAGTGTATATATCTCTCTCTCTCTCTCTCTCTCTCTCTCTCTCTCTCTCTCTCTCTCTCTCTCTCTCTCTCTCAGATATTTATTAACCTCCGTGTTCACAGTCCTAATATCCCCCTACATCCCTTCCTCGCTCCCTCCCCATATCCCCCTCGTTCCCTCTCCCTCGTATCCTCTGCCTTTCTCTCTCTCTGTCCTTCTCTCCTCCCCGGCCACTAAGCACCCCACCCCTCTCGTGATCACCACACCAGGCGGCGAGACATGCTGATGTGGATATTGTTTTTCTTGGTAATATATGGCCTTGCTGCTCCCTCCCTCCCTCCCTCCCTCTCTCCCCCCCTCCCTCCCTCCTTCCCTCTCTCCCCCCCTCCCTCCCTCCTTCCCTCTCTCCCCCCCTCCCTCCCTCCTTCCCTCTCTCCCCCCCTCCCTCCCTCCTTCCCTCTCTCCCTCCTTCCCTCTCTCTCTCCCTCCCTCCCTCCTTCCCTCTCTCTCTCCCTCCCTCCCTCCCTCCCTCCTTCCCTCTCTCCCTCCTTCCCTCCCTCCTTCCTTCCCTCCCTCCTTCCCTCTTTCCCTCCTTCCCTCCCTCTCTCCCTCCCTCCATCCCTCATTATTCCACCCTCCCTCCCTGATTTCCTACCAAGCTCACGTTATTTTAAGGGCTTGGGGAAGTAAGTAAGTAAGTGTGTGTGTGTGTGTGTGTGTGTGTGTGTGTGTGTGTGTGTGTGTGTTAATCACATTACATTTATCCAAACGCTGTAATGAGGACGTGCGGTAATGTGTGTTTATACTCGTTAAATCCCGTGATATTGAACAGAGGAGTACAGTGTTAAGTTAGGTTAGGTTTACAGAGGAGTACAGTGTTAGGTTAGGTTAGGTTTACAGAGGAGTACCGTGTTAGGTTAGGTTAGGTTTACAGAGGAGTACCGTGTTAGGTTAGGTTAGGTTTACAGAGGAGTACCGTGTTAGGTTAGGTTAGGTTTACAAACGAGTACAACAGCCGGAAAGAGCGACGTAACTTTGTAAAGTACTGTACACTAGCAGGGTCCGTACTACACCCAGTTTTATTCCCTCATTGTGCATCAAAGGAGACCCTCAGCACAATAAGGAATTATAATCAGTAACCACGAGGTAGGAGATTAGTACACTTTCAATGTCACAGAGCACACAGAGTACACTTAGTAACAGGTTTTACACTCGTTACAGAAAGTATCTGTAAGGTGAGGTCCGATGGATGTCAAAATGAACACTGTGACTCCTGTTGTCTCGGTGGGGTTGTTCAAAATCCTTCGCCCGTTGTCATATTGTCTAGCATTAAAAAGTACAGATATTTTAGTCTAGAGGTAAACAGTTCTGAACAGTAAACTTTAACCATCAGTAAATTACTGTAAGTAACGTTAACAGACGTAAGACTCCATATACCGTACTTTTAAATATATGCTGATATATTATATTGTATTTATACCGATTTCTTGTACCGTATAATTATATATACGTATACCGATATACCGTATTGCCTATGAGTGTCAGTATACCATACCGTCTATAAACTATTGACTTACTATACTACTTACTTATATGAAATACCGCTGGCATATATTGGATATAGACTATATACGATATACCATATTGCATACATATACGATATACCGCCTGCATACATACATACATACATATAATCAACACCTCACCCCGCCAGGATTCGAACCCACGATCTTATAATTGTGACCGGGGAACGCTACCTCTGGGCCACCAGGACACTAAATGCAGTCCTAGACTCATTATTGGGCTAACGAAATACATACATACATACATACATTACCGTACTTGCACACGTGTACGGCAGCGCATAAACACATAAGGAAGGTGAACTATTATGGTCAGCATCAGCCAAGACAAGTGAACGGGATTTATAAGCGATTCAATATTGGTGTGACAACCAGCGTTCTCGTATATCATTCTATCGAGTAATTTACTGCTGGGGAATGGGGGGCGGGGTTTATGGAGGGGTAGGGGGGGCAGATGGAGGGGTAGGAGGGGCAAGGGAGGGGTAGGAGGGGCAGATGGAGGGGTAAGAGGGGCAAAGGAGGGGCAGGAGACACGAGGAATGGTGATGGAGGGGCGAGGAAGAGATATGCTGAGTGGGAAGGGTGAGGGAGATATAGGAGATGAGAGAGGGGCGAGGGAGAACTAGGAGAAGGGGTGAGGGAGGACTAGAAGGGATGAGAGAGGACTAGGAGAAGGGGTGAGGGAGGACTAGAAGGGATGAGGGAGGACTAGGAGAAGGGGTGAGGGAGAACTAGTAGAAGAACTGAGGGAGAACTAGGAGAAAGGGTGAGGGAGAACTAGTAGAAGAACTGAGGGAGGACTAGGAGAAGGGGTGAGGGAGGACTAGGAGAAGGGGTGAGGGAGGACTAGGAGAAGGGGTGAGGGAGAACTAGGAGAAGGGGTGAGGGAGGACTAGGAGAAGGGGTGAGGGAGGACTAATAGAAGAACTGAGGGAGGACTAGGAGAAGGGGTGAGGGAGGACTAGGAGAAGGGGTGAGGGAGGACTAGGAGAAGGGGTGAGGGAGAACTAGTAGAAGAACTGAGGGAGAACTAGGAGAAGGGGTGAGGGAGAACTAGTAGAAGAACTGAGGGAGGACTAGGAGAAGGGGTGAGGGAGGACTAGGAGAAGGGGTGAGGGAGGACTAGGAGAAGGGGTGAGGGAGGACTAGGAGAAGGGGTGAGGGAGGACTAGGAGAAGGGGTGAGGGAGGACTAATAGAAGAACTGAGGGAGGACTAGGAGAAGGGGTGAGGGAGAACTAGGAGAAGGGGTGAGGGAGAACTAGTAGAAGAACTGAGGGAGGACTAAGAGAAGAACTGAGGGGGGACTAGGAGAAGGGGTGAGGGAGGACTAGGAGAAGGGGTGAGGGAGGACTAGGAGAAGGGGTGAGGGAGGACTAATAGAAGAACTGAGGGGGGACTAGGAGAAGGGGTGAGGGAGGACTAGGAGAAGGGGTGAGGGAGGACTAGGAGAAGGGGTGAGGGAGGACTAGGAGAAGGGGTGAGGGAGGACTAGGAGAAGGAGTGAGGGAGGACTAGGAGAAGGGGTGAGGGAGGACTAGAAGGGGTGAGGGAGGACTAGGAGAAGGGGTGAGGGAGAACTAGGAGAAGGGGTGAGGGAGGACTAGAAGGGATGAGGCATTTGAGGGGAGAGATATTGAAACAGTTTATTTAGCCAGAAAAACACAGGTACAGAGTCGATAATAACATGACTGAGCCAGTTGAGAACCTGAGCTCTCTTAATGGGACCTGATATATACTGTACACTTACCTCAAGGATAAATGTGAAGGAAGGAAGGAAGGAAGGAAGGAAGGGGACAGGGTCAGAAAGGGAGGCAGATTTAAGAATAAGGGAAGGGTAAGGATTAGGGTGTGTCAATTTAGGGGGTGAACTGGCTAAATTGAAAATTAAGTAATTTGGTAGCAATTTATTGTAGTCTTTAAGCATGCAAAACAATATTCTGGCATAAATTTTTTTTTATAATAAGTCCTACCTACATCAAATGGATTTTTAAATGTACATATTTGTGAATTTATAACATAACCAGCGTTTGCACACATGTTACTGTTTCAAGTTTCAAATTATTATATTTTATTATCCGTAGTCTATTTGAAAGTAACCAATGCCTTCATACTCTCTTTGCTTTGGTTTCTTGTCATCAGTAGTCTGCTTGCTATTTGTGCTTTGATGTAACCTTCTCGCCTCTCGTGGCTGTAAACATGGCCCGCTGCTTCTGTGACCATTTTCACACATCTCTCCACACTTTGAGTGTGGGAAGGCCACTTCGGCACCTGCATTGGAGTCTCTTTAAGGTTTCTCAATTCTTGGCTAGTTAGACTTGTTGTCAATGGTGGCTCTAAGACTTCCAAACTCAAGTCAACCAATTCTGACAATTTGGTGGCATTGACGTTTATTGGGGGAACTTTTCTTGAATGAAACGAACAGTCTCCCAACTGGTCGTCATCTATTAGCGTTCCTCTAATCTTTAGAATGACTTCTACAGCCTCGGTTCGGAGATTGGTACATTGACTGCAAAGCATTGCTTGCAAAACTGCTTCTGATCGAGCATACCAAGCGGACCTTCTTGCCACAGGTAACACGATGTCCCTCACTACCTTCCTCTGTGTTCTTACTAGCTGCAATTGAAACAAAAGGTGATTGGGCCCATCCACCCACATAGGATTAAGTTTCACACTAAACCACTGGGGAAGATAAACTCCAATAATAAATTCAACAATTAACCTCAAATTCTTCAGCACTTTGCCCTTCAATTCGTGTTTGGAAATCCAAATCCTGCAGAAACGAAGAGCTGTAGTTAACCAACGGCTGTGACTGACAGGTCCAATCTCCAAGAGAGCCAATGACTGAGGCACTTCTCCTGATCTTATTGCTTGGGCAATACGATAAGCATAGGATTGATCTGTGCTGAGATCTTTGATGACTCCTTCAGACAACGCCGGAAGGGGAGGGCCAACTTCGACCTTTGGAAAGGTTGTATTTATTTCTAGTTGTGTTGCTTCATCCAGCATGATGCCAAGGGGACCTGACCACTTGTTGTTGCTCTTTGTAGGACCATCAAGTTCCTGGATGAGATGACGAAGAGGTAGCTCGCCTGTATGTAAATCACATACAATCCAAACAAGTCTTCTTCCTAGTTTTTTCTCTAAATGCGTCATTACACCCCCCTGCCATCCGGTGTTCACTGCAGTTGAATCTCCACCAACAGCCTGCAGTGAACTGCCAAGTCCTCTCTCCTGAACCCAACATAAAATATGATCAGCAATGACCTCTGCATGTTTCTTCCCTTCTACTTCAGTTTCGGGAGCAAAGTGAAACAAAAACCGACCACCAGGCTCAGAACAGACAGAGTAGTGTTCTTCTTTGATGAGACCTGGAAACTTTCTGTTCACTCCCTCTACTTCTAGCAAAACTTTTGTGTCATCTATTCTTCCATCAAACAAAAGACAGGAGAGCCCTCCCTCGCTTAAATCTTTTTCATGCTGATCAGATATTTCCTTCATTATTTTTTCTTGTGCTCTTCTAATTTTATTATGATCTATCACCAAAGATACATCCTCTCGGCTGATGAGGCCTGCATCTATCCAAGCGGCAGTTGCAATTTCTGCAGCCTCACGAAGTCCAGCATGGTGGCGAATACTAGCTAAAGCAATGTTTGAAATATTTCTTGTGTTGTATTTCATTTTCTTTGGTAAAGGTTCAGATGGCTCTTTGGAACTATCATCTGATGTTGCTTCCTGTTCATCAGAAGAACTATCAAAGAAGTGATAAACATCTTGACACAGCTCTTCCTCTCTTTGGATGGCTTCTTCACTCTTCATTTTCTTCTTTTGTTCCCTCTCTCGGATTTGTTCTCTCTTCTTGGCATTAGCAATCTGCTTCTTTGTTTCTGAATAATCTATTGAACCCATTTGCATACTTCCTTGGCCTTCTGCCTTTGTCCTCTGTGCCTTTATAAATTCAAGCTCTAAAACAGAGATCTTCTTTTCACGAGGACAACCACAATCAATGTGGGAATTATTTTCTCTCTTACCTGAGTGAGAACAGTTGGATTCAGAACATAATTGTATGGAGCACTTGCAGGTCAAAATGTCAAACAGAGTATCAAGTGTGTGCAGCAATTCATTTTTCCTGGCCAAGTTTCCTTTACCAAGTGATGTTTCAACTGCTTTGTGCCATAATTTCGTTAGTTTTAGCTCAATAGTTCGACACTGATTAATCACAGGTGGTTTGAATAGTGCATTAGCTTTTGTCCATTGATGCAGAAGAGGGACTATCATGTCATTTATGAGTTCTTTATCTGTATAGTTCCTTCTGTCCTTTGCATTTTTTTCTCGAAGGAGTAACCCTAATCTTAGCATGTCTCTCACTGTTGGAAGTTCTGATACAGGAAGCTCCTTCCCTTTACCAACTAGCAGGCTCAAGTGGGTTGACAACTGACTTCTTGTCTTCAATTTTGACATCTTCACACTATCTGACAAATAGAAAAATATTTCAATGTTTCATAATTCAATTGTTGTTTCAAAAAATATCAATTTGTTTATCAAAAATGCTGTAACAGAAATAACATAATAATTTCTTAGAACATAATGTTTTATACAATGATATAAGTAACTGCGACAATCAATATGCCCTACTTACAATAATTAAAATGTAGAATTCGTCTGGTAGAGTAGGTGCAAGTGCAATGAGAGCAAACCACCGTCTATGATATCTAGAAGGAGAGTGAGCCGGGCGCCTTATCCTCACGCTTGGTACAAGTCAAAACAAGAATTAAACTGTCCCACACGGAGAGCCTGTTCATGTTCATGTTCTGACATGCATATTGTACACAAGCTATAGAACCATAAAATACTCCATAATCCATATGCTTACATGAGATTAGTTAATATCAAGTGAATAATTCTAATCAAGTCTCATTAATTTGTTGAAATACTGATATTTGAAACTTTAAGGTATAATTGATGTAGGTGAGGGTTATTTCAATTCATTTTTGTTTGCTAATCTCAAGTTTAGACATAAAGAGGCACAATATTTTGACTACCAAATTTGATTTTTAACATGTTGACAAAATTGACACACCCTAGTAAGGATGGTGAGGGAGACTGAGGATGGTGAGGGAGACTGAGGAGGGTGAGGGAGACTGAGGATGGTGAGGGTTGACTGAGGATGGTGAGGGAGACTGAGGAGGGTGAGGGAGACTGAGGATGGTGAGGGTTGACTGAGGAGGGTGAGGGAGACTGAGGAGGGTGAGGGAGACTGAAGAGGGTGAGGGAGACTGAGGAATGAGAGGATATAAACATGTAGACGTGTTTCATATAACTTTGGACCCCTGATTCGAAGTTCCGTGATGAATCGATGGTAGTTCAAGGGGGGGTGGTGGTGGTGGTGGTGGTGGTGGTGGTGAATGGTAGCGGAGGTGATGGTGGTGGGGGGGGGGGTGGTGGTGGTGGTGGGAGTGGTGGTGGTGGTGGTGAATGGTAGCGGAGGTGATGGTGGTGGTGGGGGGGGTGGTGGTAGTGGTGGTGGTGGTGGTGGGAGTGGTGGTGGTGGTGGTGAATGGTAGTGGTGGTGGTGAGGTGGTGTTGGGAGTGGTGGTGAGTGGTAGTTATGGTGGTTACTGGGCTGGTGGGTGGTAGATACTGGGTGGGTAGTCGGATGAGTGAGCGGGTGCGTGATGAATCTTAGTATACACCCGCACTATCCACATGATAATACAATACCCATTCAAAACTTACATACGTCCTTCTTTTTCCCCACCTCCCTGATTTACCTCCCCACCTCCCTGATTTACCTCCCCACCTCCCTGATTTACCTCCCCACCTCCCTGATTTACCTCCCCACCTCCCTGATTTACCTCCCCACCTCCCTGATTTACCTCCCCACCTCTTGATTTACCACCCCACATCCCTGATTTACCACCCCACCTCCCTGATTTACCTCCCCACCTCCCTGATTTACCTCCCCATCTCCCTGATTTACCTCCCCACCTCCCTGATTTACCTCCCCACCTCCCTGATTTACCTCCCCACCTCCCTGATTTACCTCCCCACCTCCCTGATTTACCTCCCCACCTCCCTGATTTACCTCCCCACCTCCCTGATTTACCACCCCACCTCCCTGATTTACCACCCCACCTCCCTGATTTACCTCCCCATCTCCCTGATTTACCACCCCATCTCCCTGATTTACCACCCCACCTCCCTGATTTACCTCCCCACCTCCCTGATTTACCTCCCCACCTCCCTGATTTACCTCCCCACCTCCATGATTTACCTCCCCACCTCCATGATTTACCTCCCCACCTCCCTGATTTACCTCCCCACCTCCCTGATTTACCTCCCCACCATATTAGTCTTCCTAGTCTTTGTCTTCTACTAATTTTTCTCTTCCCCGTTTATCAACCATTTCTTTATTATCCTGCTTTCCACCTTCTTATCATTATACACCATGTCCAGTGTTGGGTGTTCGCCTGGGTGGACGTCCAGCATCGCCAGGGTGAGCAGAACAAATAAGGAGGGAGGTGTCTGGCAAGATGTAGTGTTGGTATTAGTGCCAGTGACTCTGAGAAAAACACGAGGTAATGGAGACGAAGGTGGAGGAGCAGTGGAGGGAGGATGAAGAGGAGGGGGAAGAGGAGGAGAAGGAAGAGGACAAGGGGGAAGAGGAGCAGCAGCAGGAGGAAAAGGAGGAGGAGGAGGAGGAGCGTGAGGACATGGAGCAGCAGTAGGGGGAGGAAGGTGAGTAGGAGGAGGAAGAGGAGCGTGAGGACATGGAGCAGCAGTAGAGGGAGGAAGAGGAGAAGGAAGGTGAGGGGGAAGAAGAGGAGGAGGAGGAGGAATAGGAAGAAGAAAGAAAGTAAATGAAGAAACTGAGAAGAACAACAAATGAATTTAATAGAAGAAGAAGACGATGAGTAAGAAAAAGGAAACAAAAGAAAATATAAAAGATGATAACGAATAAGAGAGAAGCCAAGAATAATGACAATGGTAAGAGAGGCGAGGGAGGAGAGTAGAGGAGAGAGGTGAGGGAGGAGAGGAGAGGAGAGAGGTGAGGGAGAAGAGGAGAGGAGAGAGGTGAGGGAGGAGAGGAGAGGAGAGGAGAGAGGTGAGGGAGAAGAGGAGAGGAGAGAGGTGAGGGAGAAGAGGAGAGGAGAGAGGTGAGGGAGAAGAGGAGAGGAGAGAGGTGAGGGAGAAGAGGAGAGGAGAGAGGTGAGGGAGGAGAGGAGAGGAGAGAGGTGAGGGAGGAGAGGAGAGGAGAGAGGTGAGGGAGGAGAGGAGAGGAGAGGAGAGAGGTGAGGGAGAAGAGGAGAGGAGAGAGGTGAGGGAGAAGAGGAGAGGAGAGAGGTGAGGGAGAAGAGGAGAGGAGAGAGGTGAGGGAGAAGAGGAGAGGAGAGAGGTGAGGGAGGAGAGGAGAGGAGAGAGGTGAGGGAGGAGAGGAGAGGAGAGAGGTGAGGGAGGAGAGGAGAGGAGAGAGGTGAGGTAGGAGAGTAGAGGAGAGAGGTGAGGGAGGAGAGGAGAGGAGCGAGGTGAGGGAGGAGAGGAGAGGAGAGAGGTGAGGGAGAAGAGGAGAGGAGAGAGGTGAGGGAGAAGAGGAGAGGAGAGAGGTGAGGGAGGAGAGGAGAGGAGAGAGGTGAGGGAGGAGAGGAGAGGAGAGAGGTGAGGGAGGAGAGTAGAGGAGAGAGGTGAGGGAGAAGAGGAGAGGAGAGAGGTGAGGGAGAAGAGGAGAGGAGAGAGGTGAGGGAGAAGAGGAGAGGAGAGAGGTGAGGGAGAAGAGGAGAGGAGAGAGGTGAGGGAGGAGAGGAGAGGAGAGAGGTGAGGGAGGAGAGGAGAGGAGAGGAGAGAGGTGAGGGAGGAGAGGAGAGGAGAGAGGTGAGGGAGGAGAGGAGAGGAGAGAGGTGAGGGAGGAGAGGAGAGGAGAGAGGTGAGGGAGGAGAGTGAGGTGAGGGAGGAGAGGAGAGAGGTGAGGGAGAAGAGTGAGGGACAGGAGAGAGGTGAGGGAGGAGAGGAGAGGAGAGAGGTGAGGGAGGAGAGTGAGGGACAGGAGAGAGGTGAGGGACAGGAGAGAGGTGAGGGAGGGGAGAGAGGAAGGGAGAGAGAGATAACAGCATATTGTGACAACCTCCACCATCGCCACCCTCCCTGAGTCTCCTCGCTAAACTGTACACCTGTCTTGTTAGAAAAGATGTTTAACTAACTAACTGACTGACTGACTGACTGACTGACTGAATTCTTATGTTGCTTGATGTCATACTGTAGGTGGCTATCTGTCGTGGGTCACCTGCCACACTCTGCAGGTGAGTTACTGTGGTCCTGTACAAGACCTTATCCTTACATATTGTTTGGTATAGTAGTGTGATGTGTACCTTAATATGATACAGCTTTAGTGTGTGTGTGTGCGCGTGTGTGCGCGTGCGTGCTTGTGCGTGTGTGTGTGTGTGTGCCTTGCCGTCAACACTATTCAACAAGGTAATGGTAAACGACTTGTTATTCCTATCAGTATAAGATGCTTGTTTTATACTGTATGATGTAACGAACAGCTTTTGTTGCGATTGGTCAGAGGTGAAGACATTTACGAACGCATGATTGGTTGAGTGAGAAATTCTTATAACATCATGTTTGGTCGAGGTGAAAAACATATGAAGTTATGATTGGTTGTGTGAAAAGTATTTATGAAGTTAATGTTTGGTTAAATGGAAGAAAATAGTAATTATTGATTGGTTTCATGAGAAAATTACAGGCAGAACAAAAATGAATCGACTAAACGTTATTTCGTTATTGACTCGGTATTAGTCTAAAGTACAAAAAGTTGCAAAGTCACTTTTGATTAAACGAAAGAAGAAAAGTTTTATAAACAAGTGTTAGTCCATGGCTGGCCGTATACCTTCATGTAGTGACGCTTGGAGGCAGGTAGTGCGGGCTACCCTGGCAGGTGAGGTAATTACCCAGGTGTAGCGAGCACTTGTACCATCATTACACTACAGGTAATACAGGCTGGGTGAACACTTGCCTTTACTTTACGCTCTTACCTTATATCACGTTCAAGCGATATAATAACATACTGTGGTGCTGAACAGTAGTTATGGTTTTATTGTTATTTATAAATCTGTAGTTCTGGTCTAATAATTCGATCTACACCTATAATATATTTAAAATTCAATTAAATGAACTTATTCATTCCCGAGAGCGGCTTGTGGAACGTGACGTATCTGTCGGGAGCATCATACTCTCCACAGGTGACTCCACTCCGCCAGGGGGGCAGAAGAATGGTCCCTCTTCACCCAACTCGAAGTTACTCTCGGGGGTAAAGATATAAAACAATCCTGGGTCATCTTTTAGTGTTAATGATATATTGGGAACAAGATGACCTTTAGTGATACATGTGAATGGTATTGTAAGAAAAAAAATACGTATAGAATCTCTTAGGTCCAATCCCTTTGTTACTCAGGTACTCTGCGGTAGATAGCACATGGGTTAAAACCTAAATTATTTTTTTTTATCAAGCCTATGCTTTGTTTTTAATGTTTGTTTACAGTGAGAGCTACACAACCTCTTTTTTCCAATATAAAGTTGTATATTTTCTGAAATAAACAAAGAAGTGAGGTGAAGACATGCTGACGAGGACCTCAACGGTTAATTACAAGAGCTCTCCACAGGTGAATGGCCCCACCTGAGAAGGCCTCCTTCAGCGGGTCCTCCAGCACCTTGAGGCCACCTCTTAGCTGCCTCCAACCTGTTCTATATTGAGGAATACCTTTCACCATTTTTTTTCTTTAAGGATTTTGTGCCTTGAGGTACTCAGAAAAGGAAAAGTTCATTCCGGGTATTGAAAATCAGTGCCCGTAATGCCTCCACAAATTCCTGCACTCCGACCCAGAGGTTCGTACATTAAATATTCACCCCAAATTGGACAAGTGAAAACGTATCGTAAGCTCACTTACGCTACCATATAAACAGCCTAGCGTCGAAATTTGCCTTGAGATTCTATTGTAATGGGATGCAATTTTTCTATCCCTGGTTATGAGAGAAAAAGAAACGTAAGAAACTTTAAGAATCTCTCCCAGGGTTTTCATACTCAGAATACCGTCAAATATGCCTCACGATTCTACCGTAACGAGAAGGGGTTTCTGTAACCCTAGTTAAGGCAGATAAGAAATTAACCGACGAATCTCTGAGAATCTTTCCCTGGGTTGCCTCTCTACTCATTAATTCACGATCCCGCCGCCAGATAGCCCTACTAGCACTGGAGTTTACGTCCTTCTTGGCTGGAATAAACCCCCGATGGCTTTATACTATGGGTATCTTGAGCTGCGGACGAGGCATTGTGTTGATATTTATTGCGGGTGTAGCTTAAGTGTGCGTCTGTCTGTGTGTCATAGCTGGAGGATGAACATGACGTGATTTATGTTCCTCTGATGACGTGGGATGGAATGTTTTTGTCTGCTGTTTAATTTAGTGTGATTTATTTATTATTTTTTGGTCTGTTCTCAAGTTAAGTTCTGAGGTATTTTTATTGTTTCGTGTTTTCATGCTTCCACCACCTGTGGCAGGAGGCATTAAATGTTTTTTGTTTGTTTTTTTTCCGCTCGTCCGTCAGTTCAGTTTTACTCTTGGGCGGAAAATTGAACAATAGAGATATTTCCTGGTTCAGCAAACACTATAACGAGACACAGACGGCGACTTGGCTCACCAAAAACTGGGCAGAGCTGACCAGGAGGAACCTTTCTCAACTTGCCGGGTTCTGAGTTGTGTGTTGAAGCTCACCTGGAAGACAACGTTGATCCGGGCAGCGAGGTCCTGCTATGATGTTAAATAGTTATAGGTAATTGAGAGCTTTAATTAAATGGCTGAAGAGATCGGAATTTATGTCTCTCCTGTGACATTACGACTGTTAAGCAGAAGAGTGACTATATTTCACAGTTTGTAGACGAGAACCTCCGTGTAGTGTTAATTACGTGGAGGCTGTTTGTTAGTGGCCCCAGCAGGTGTGTTGCTCTCCCACAGTTTAAATGACATGAGTTACATCCTCCTGCCACCACCTGCCACCACCTGCCACCTCCATAGTGTTCACTACACATACTTTGCAATTTGTGTCTGCCGTTCTACAAATATACAACATACGAGTGTGTGTCACCTCCAGACTGCAAGTAACGAATTATTGTGGTCCTGAAGCCAAGCACACGACTCTTCCTGTGTTGTTATCGGCGGCACCAAATACTGTGAACCGGGTGAAAGATTGATACTTACTGAAGGCTGGATCACGACGTATACTGCCCTCCATATCTGGCCTGTTGTTGTGCACCTTACTGCAGGGTAAACGAACCCACCCAAGGCCCAGATGCTCTCACAACATGCTACCTCGAGGTTAGGTTAGGTTAGGTTAGGTTAGATTGTGTTTGGTTGGGTTAGGTTAGCGTTAGGGTATTTAGTTATCAGGTGAAATAAACTAGGGTGCTAATCTTCATGTAATCCTATAATTCTTCAGATGCTTTTAGTAAGATCGTAGTCCAAGAAACGTAATTTTTCAGAGGCGTCACCCCCATCGTTCAGTGACACAAAAGTCAACAACATAAAGACGCCACTAGGCTCGTAAAACTCTTAAACAACGTGGACAGTGTGTGACTCAGGGATCATGAAGCTGTTGACTGACGGCCATGTTGATCCACCAGACATAGTGAGGTAGATATTGTTCCTGATATAACTGACCTCTCCCTCACCACTGATGGAGAACTAGACAACATTTGAAGGTAGTGGGAGGAGTATTATCCATATGTTGTCTTTATAAATTATTTAGTAATGCAAATGTATATAACGTGTTTGTTATACTTGAGGGATAGTTTAACTCACAGATAGTGTAGTGTTGTGTAGTGAGGTGACTGTGTGTAGTGTTGTGTGGTGAAGTGACTGTGTGTAGTGTTGTGTGGTGAGGTGACTGTGTGTAGTGTTGTGTGGTGAGGTGACTGTGTGTAGTGTTGTCTGGTGAGGTGACTGTGTGTAGTGTTGTGTGGTGAGGTGACTGTGTGTAGTGTTGTGTGGTGAGGTGACTGTGTGTAGTGTGTGTGGTGAGGTGACTGTGTGTAGTGTTGTATGGTGAGGTGACTGTGTGTAGTGTTGTGTAGTGAGGTGACTGTGTGTAGTGTTGTATGGTGAGGTGACTGTGTGTAGTGCTGTGTGGTGAGGTGACTGTGTGTAGTGTTGTGTAGTGAGGTGACTGTGTGTAGTGTTGTATGGTGAGGTGACTGTGTGTAGTGTTGTGTGGTGAGGTAACTGTGTGTAGTGTTGTGTGGTGAGGTGACTGTGTAGTGTTGTGTGGTGAGGTGACTGTGTGTAGTGTTGTGTGGTGAGGTGACTGTGTGTAGTGTTGTGTGGTGAGGTGACTGTGTGTAGTGTTGTATGGTGAGGTGACTGGGTGTAGTGTTGTGTGGTGAGGTGACTGTAGTGTTGTGTGGTGAGGTGACTGTGTGTAGTGTTGTATGGTGAGGTGACTGGGTGTAGTGTTGTGTGGTGAGGTGACTGTAGTGTTGTGTGGTGAGGTGACTGTGTGTAGTGTTGTGAGGTGACTGTGTGTAGTGTTGTGTGGTGAGGTGACTGTGTGTAGTGTTGTGTGGTGAGGTGACTGTGTAGTTGTGTGTTGTGATGTGACTGTGGAGTTTTGTGGTGAGGTGACTGTGTGTAGTGTTGTGTGGTGAGGTGACTGTGTTTAGTGTTGTGTGGTGAGGTGACTGTGTGTAGTGTTGTATGGTGAGGTGACTGTGTGTAGTGTTGTGTGGTGAGGTAACTGTGTGTAGTGTTGTGTGGTGAGGTGACTGTGTAGTGTTGTGTGGTGAGGTGACTGTGTGTAGTGTTGTGTGGTGAGGTGACTGTGTGTAGTGTTGTGTGGTGAGGTGACTGTGTGTAGTGTTGTATGGTGAGGTGACTGGGTGTAGTGTTGTGTGGTGAGGTGACTGTAGTGTTGTGTGGTGAGGTGACTGTGTGTAGTGTTGTATGGTGAGGTGACTGGGTGTAGTGTTGTGTGGTGAGGTGACTGTAGTGTTGTGTGGTGAGGTGACTGTGTGTAGTGTTGTGAGGTGACTGTGTGTAGTGTTGTGTGGTGAGGTGATTGTGTGTAGTGTTGTGTGGTGAGGTGACTGTGTGTAGTGTTGTGTGGTGAGGTGACTGTGTTTAGTGTTGTGTGGTGAGGTGACTGTGTGTAGTGTTGTGTGGTGAGGTGACTGTGTTTAGTGTTGTGTGGTGAGATGACTGTGTGTAGTGTTGTGTGGTGAAGTGACTGTGTGTAGTGTTGTGTAGTGAGGTGACTGTGTGTAGTGTTGTGTGGTGAGGTGACTGTCTGTAGTGTTGTGTGGTGAGGTGACTGTGTGTAGTGTTGTGTGGTGAGGTGACTGTGTGTAGTGTTGTGTGGTGAGGTGACGTCAACATATTTAACACTAACGACTCATCTCTCTCCCACAGGTATGTCGAGTGAAGGTGTGATGGCGGACATATCCCGTCACAGGTAAACTGATTATTACACAAGTACTATACATGTATGTCTAAAGGCGCCTTACAGGTTGAGATTAATGTTTAATAATCACTATGGCTGGATGAGTTAAGTGGTCTAGAGAAACTATTACAAGGTTTATGGTGGACTATATCCTCGCCTCTGGGATAGTAGTAATGTATATCACAACAACTGACCAAGAATCTAATATACTCACCGAATATATCTCACGGTCACCACACCACTTCACCTCACCATATGTCACCACACCATCTCACCATACCATGTCATCACACCACCACCATACCATTTCACCACACCATTTCATTATACTATGTCACTACACCCCCTCACCATACCATGTCACCATATTCCTGGTGATTGATTGACGAAGCGTGATTGTCACTTCTCTCCCCTATGAAGACAAATAATTGTAACATTGTTTGTACAGCTGTTGGGATGATCACCTTCTGGGGGGTGAACGTCTCTCACTCTCACTACTGGGATGATCACCTTCTGGGGGGTGAACGTCTCTCACTCTCACTACTGGGATGATCACCTTCTAGGGGGTGAACGTCTCTCACTCTCACTACTGGGATGATCACCTTCTAGGGGGTGAACGTCTCTCACTCTCACTACTGGGATGATCACCTTCTGGGGGGTGAACGTCTCTCACTCTCACTACCGAAATATAAACTAAGTGATCCTGCATTTATGAAAGTAATTGAAGAAAGTTTTTATGAAAATAGCTATTACAAAGTATTATTTTGAAAGTAGACCCAAGGAATTATTTAAGAACGTACATCCTACTTTGAGGGAAGAAATAGCAGATTAAACTATTAGGTTAACATAAATATTAATCTTGGCTCTGGAATAGATTACTGATAAAAAGTTGACAAAGTCTCTGACACGAGACTAATTTGTAAGGCGACCAGCCACTACAAGTTGAGCGACAATGAAAAATCCTGATGTCTGACCGCCTCAACAGTGAAGCATTATGCTAATACTTTGAACGTGCTGAGGTTTATTTAGGCCTAGAACAGTGGACCATTATACTAGTGTGTGTGTAAGTGTGAATGTTTAGGCCTAGGGAACTTCAAAGGAGGCCATACGTTCAACAGTAGTTATTATGGTCAAGCTTGGTAGTGAGTGTTAGAGTGTGTCGATGATCTAGGAATATTGTCTTACGTCCGGGGAGTGAAATTATAACATAGATTAAATTATGATATGAATGGAAGGTCTTGTTTGGTGTGCTGGTTACTGTGTGGGCGACCCGCTGAGTCACGGTACATAATCTCTCATACATACTCATACACTCATACACTCACATACAGCACACCTGTATACCCACACACACTCACTCAAGGTACCTGACATTTTAAGATTGTATCCACTTTTTTGCACTTAGTAACTATATCACTTCCCATGTATAGGGAGACAGAGCATCAGCGTCAAATTACCGGCCAATCAGTTTGACGTCAGCAGTGGGGAAATTTCTTGAATCAATTATAGCAGATAACATCCGATCGCATTTAGAGAGAAGCAAATTAATCTACGACTCTCAACATGGGTTTACAAAGGGAAAATCTTGTCCAACAAATTTGCTGACATTTTTTAGGAAAGTCTTCGAGGTACGTAGTAGATAATGACGAAAATTACGATGTTATTTACTTAGACTTTAGCAAAGCATTTGACAGAGTACCGCATCAGAGGCTTCTGAGAAAAATTAAGGCTCATGGTATCGAGGGGAAAGTTTTAAATTGGATAAAATCATGGCTCACCGATAGAACGCAGAGGGTCAGCGTAGATGGTGTTAAATCTGAGTGGGGCCGTGTAGCCAGAGGGATTCCCCAGGGGTCAGTACTAGGCCCACTCTTGTTCATAATCTACATAAACGATCTAGATACTGGGATCAGCAGTGACATAAGCAAGTTTGCGGATGACACCAAAATAGGGCGGCAGATTAATTCAGGGCAGGATGCAAATGCATTACAGGAGGATCGAAATATACTGCAGGGGTGGTCTGAAAAATGGCAAATGAAATTCAACACCAGCAAGTGCAGCGTACTTAATATTGGAAGAACAAATACTGATATTGTATACAGCCTTAACAACATCAACCTAGAGAAGTCGACTTGTGAAAGAGACCTAGGGGTACTTGTAAGCCCGGACCTACGGCCTAGAAAACAGTGCGTTAATGTTCGAAATAAGGCAAACAGAGTATTGGGTTTTATATCTAGAAGTGTAAGTAACAAGAGTGCAGAGGTTTTATTGCAACTATATCTTGCGCTAGTCAGGCCGCACCTCGATTATGCGGTTCAGTTCTGGTGCCCCTATTATAGAATGGATATAAATTCACTAGAGTCGGTGCAGCGAAGAATGACAAAAATGATTCCTGGACTTAGAAACCTTCCATATCAGGATAGGTTAAAGAAACTTAACTTGCATCCCCTAGAAAGACGAAGAGTGTGGGGAGATATGATAGAAGTATTTAAGTGGGTGAAATGAATCAATAAAGGGGATATAGATAAAGTTCTTATAATATCCGAGCAGGATAGGACTCGGAGCAACGGATTCAAGCTGGATAAGTTTAGGTTTAGGAGGGAGATAGGAAGAAACTGGTTCACAAATAGGGTGGTGGACGAATGGAACAAGCTTAGCAACTTTGTAGTAAGTGCGGGAACTCTGGAAAGTTTCAAAAGGAGGCTAGATAGATTCATGGATGATAGAGAGTGGTAGTAACTCTCGACAGGAGCTGCCATGCACAGGCCAACCGGCCTATTGCAGACTCCTTATTTTCTTATGTTCTTATGTTCTTATGAACCAAACACACAATGTGCTTGAATACCTCTCACGCAAATGTGAATAACAAAGTGTGCGGCCAGACATACTGCCTCACACGCCTGTACTCACGCAGTTGAGAATAAGTTACCCTCTGTGTACAGTGCCATAATATCCTGACCACGGTGGTTAGTTATACAGACACTTTGTGATCTCTACTCTGTAATCCTTTTGCGCTACCGCTCACAAGATGAGTATAGGGTGCACAATAACTAGCAGCTGTAAGTGGCAGAATTAAATTAATCACACACACACACACACACACACACACACGTGTCTTTAACTCGGTTGTATGGAGCCCTAGGTGGAAGACACATAGACACAGTTGAAGAGTCTGTAACACAATCAGCTTCACAGACAGTTACAAGAGCCTGTCTGGAGGTAGTGAGGTGTTTGTCATGGATGCCACCTTAAGTATCTCTGTTCACTGTTACTTTCCACAGATTAGTCAACCCGTTATTCCTTGTACTGTACGTCCCTTCTGTACATTGGGATGGGGACCCTTACGTGATATACAGTACAGTACGTATTCATGTATGTACCGTACGTTTGTATTTTATATTGTGTTTTGCAGCCACGGTTTTCCTTGTCACTCAGTACCATAATACCGATCCTCTTGGTAACTCACTCACAACCTTAGTCCTCCTGGTCACTCACAACCACAGTCCCCCTGGTCACTCACAACCACAGTCCCCCTGGTCACTCACAACCACAGTCCCCCTTGTCACTCACAACCACAGTCCCCCTGGTCACTCACAACCACAGTCCCCCCTGGTCACTCACAACCACAGTCCCCCCTGGTCACTCACAACCACAGTCCCCCTGGTCACTCACAACCACAGTCCCCCTGGTCACTCACAACCACATTCCCCCTGGTCACTCACAACCACAGTCCCTCTGGTCACTCACAACCACAGTCCCTCTGGTCACTCACAACCACAGTCCCCCTGGTCACTCACAACCACAGTCCCCCTGGTCACTCACAACCACAGTCCCCCCTGGTCACTCACAACCACAGTCCCCCTGGTCACTCACAACCACAGTCCCTCTGGTCACTCACAACCACAGTCCCCCTGGTCACTCACAACCACAGTCCCCCTGGTCACTCACAACCACAGTCCCCCTGGTCACTCACAACCACAGTCCCCCTGGTCACTCACAACCACAGTCCCCCTGGTCACTCACAACCACAGTCCCTCTGGTCACTCACAACCACAGTCCCCCTGGTCACTCACAACCACAGTCCCCCTGGTCACTCACAACCACAGTCCCTCTGGTCACTCACAACCACAGTCCCTCTGGTCACTCACAACCACAGTCCCCCTGGTCACTCACAACCACAGTCCCCCTGGTCACTCACAACCACAGTCCCCCTGGTCACTCACAACCACAGTCCCCCTGGATACTCACAACCACATTCCCCCTGGTCACTCACAACCACAGTCCCCCTGGTCACTCATAACCACAGTCCCCCTGGATACTCACAACCACATTCCCCCTGGTCACTCACAACCACAGTCCCCCTGGTCACTCACAACCACAGTCCCCCTGGTCACTCACAACCACAGTCCCCCTGGTCACTCATAACCACAGTCCCCCTGGATACTCACAACCACATTCCCCCTGGTCACTCACAACCACAGTCCCCCTGGTCACTCATAACCACAGTCCCCCTGGTCAGGGTCACTCATTCCCCGCCAAGGTCTCTTAAGAGAACAGATTGTGATGGTCGATACACATCCTCCCTCCCTCCCACCCTTTCCGTTCCTCTCTCCCTCTCCCTTCCTCCCTCCCTCTCCTCCTTTCCCTTCCTCTTTCCCTCTCCCTCTCTCCCTCCCTCTCCCTCTCTCCCTCCCTCTCCTTCTTTCCCTTCCTCTCTCCCTCTCCCTTCCTCCCTCCCTCTCCTCCTTTCCCTTCCTCCATCCCTCTCCCTTCCTATCTCCCTCTCTCTTCTTCCATCCCTGACCCTCCTCTCCCTCCCCCCAACATGGAGGCTAAGGGGAGTATTTGGAAGGTTAGTCATGTGTATTAATGGCAGTTCTGTTGTGGCCTTTCTTGTTTAATGAACAACGTTCGTGTCTATGGCCTCTTTTATTTCGTTAAAATGTTCAGTGATTATGTTTTGCCTTCCTTTGGTATCAGTACACACACACACACACACACACGAGCTAGACAGACACTCAGCATATCACGGTGTTATTCCTGGTCCGTGTTTACCCTCCCTGGACACACCGTCACCCGCCTGAATGATCTCAAGTGCTTGGCTGCTGGAATGTTGGCTCTCTGATCACCCACCGCCGCTACCCTCGTGTGGCGTCACTATGTAAACAAGCCGTCCGTATTGTTTTGATATGGAAAGTAAGAGAGGATGAACTTTATTCCATTTTCAATTGGGTAATAGATCAAGGAAAGGTATTATTGCCTGTGTGGTGTTAATGATTCCGGGCGGCTGACTTATAGTTTTGTACCTGTGCTTTTACCTGTAATTTACATCCTCTTCATCCCTGCAATAGAAAACGGTAACTTATTTACGTTTATGCTGTTGCAATAATAAGAATGAATTTTATTTTTTTAATAAGTGCACTACCTACAACCTAACTTGTTATTGTGCCTGGAACAGTCTTTTGTTTCTCAAATAAAACTGATGTCCAGTCTCGTTCAAGATTCTTCGAACACTGCTGGAGACAGCTGGCAACTCAGGGCCGTTTGTTTACTATAATACGTAGTAAAAAATATGAATTAATCTAAAAGGTTATCGGTGATTGGTTACCGAGTTCCCCGTTGCTTAGTTAATGGTTAGGCTTTGTTGTTTCGTATTATATTATACTACGTACTATAGTAAACAAACGGACTTGAATTGCCAGTTGTCTCCAGCAGTGTTCGAAGAATCTTGAACGAGACTGTACATCAGTTTTATTTGTTTCTTAATTATTATAAAGAAAATGAATTAACTAATGTATTCCTAATAAGGCCAGAGAAAGGTGAAATTTACGTCTGAAAATAAAATTTTCTTAAATTAATTAAGACCAAATTACTTTGTTTTGGTCAGGGGTTCAAGGTAGGTTTTGAGACGATATATATATGTCTTGGTAATTAAACCAGTCGTAATATTAATTTATTAGTTATTACAGGTGATATAGTCGTTTATATGATGTAAGGCGTATGAGACGAGAGAGAAAGTAATAATAATAATAATAATAATAATAATTAACGGTTTATTGAAAGAGCTTGGCAGCCAGAAGGCTGAAAATATACAGTTACATATTTGGGGAGTGGGTTACGAATTACAAATAATATACAAGTAACATAAGTGACACAAATAAGACATATAATAACTTAGATGGGGAAAAGCTCAAACTACAGTTCAATTCAACATAGTGACAGTGTTACAGTATTACAAGTTATTGATAATTTTTACAATGGTTGGGACTGGGCTGTTCTTATAGCGATCAGTTCGTGCACGTATGGGCTGGATGCGGTTGTGGTGTCGAACAGCAATTCTCGGACAAGGGACCTCGGGTGGTAGCAGGAGCCGGTGTCGGGGATGGTGTAGAAGCTTCTTACCAAATTTGCAGATGAGGTCGTGGTGATGGTCAGTGAGAGTCGAAAGGGTCAGTGTGTTGAGCGCTTCTTGATATGTGGAGTAGGAGGAGGAGAGAATAATCTTGCATGCCCTCTTTTGCACTTTTTCTAGGTGTTTACGTTGTGTGGCATTTAGGGAGGAAGACCAGGTGGGGGAGGCATAGGTGAGCTTGGGAAGTATGAATGTTGTGTAAACACTGAGGAGCTCGTGTGCAGGAACTCCGAGGGACTTGAGTCGGCGGAGGAGGTGGAGACGGAAACTGGAGGATTTGACAACTTCATTGACGTGTGGTTTCCAATTTAGTTTGTTGTCTATGGTGACGCCGAGGAGCTTCGTGGAATCTACGACCTGGAGTGTGTTCGGACCTAGAGTAATGGAAGGAGGTGGGACAATGTCGGAGGAGAGGTTGATGTGCATAACCATGGTCTTGGTATGGTTGATGGTGACATGGTTGTTGGTAGCCCAGTTTTGGAGACTGTTCAATAAATCCTGAAGGGCGGTATAGTTGGGAGCAGAATTGTTGACGCTGATCCCAATGGTGGAGTCGTCGACATATTTCCAGCGAGCAGGGGTTTCTCTTAGGGCATCATTGATGAGCATAAGGAAGCAGAGTGGTCCCATCTTGGTGCCTTGGGGGACGCCACAGGTGAGTGACTGAAAGGTGGAGACAGCCCCTCGGAAGCGTACAGCTTGGCGTCGGTCACTGAGGAAGTCTGTAAGCCATGGTATGAGGCTTCTTCGAAGCCCGAGGTCAATAGCTTTGTTGATGATTATATTGTGGTCGACTAGGTCGAACGCTTTAGTGAAATCAATGAAGGCGACAGCTACAGACGTTTTTCGTTTCTCGAGATGGCGGTATATGTAATCGAGAAAGCTGACAAGACAGTGAGTGGTGGAGGAAGTTTTCATGTTGCCAAATTGCTGAGGGTCTACGACTCCTGTGTGCGTGTGCGTGTGCGTGTGTGTGTGTGTGTGTGTTTTGAGTTATAGTGTCACAGTTATACCACCAGCTCTTGATAACATAGACTTACCCGGGAATACAAGTGTCAGTTAGTGTAACGTGAGCGCTTCCGAGGGGCGGAGGAGGGGGCCACAAGTCGAGCAAGCTACAGTTAACCAATGACACCCCAGAGTTATAGAATTACCCAATGAAATATAATATGACACTTAGACATACTTAATGCCGTCTAGAAAAGTCTCCAGTAATTCAGGACATAAACAGCTGTCGGCCTCTCCACTCTCTCCCTCCCTCCTTCCTCCCTGTAGTAGATGTATTCTCTAGCAAGTATCCCATGTTGTGTGTCCCATGTTGTGTGTTCCATGTTGTGTGTCCCATGGTGTGTGTTCCATGTTGTGTGTCCCATGGTGTGTGTCCCATGTTGTGTGTCCCATGTTGTGTGTCCCATGGTGTGTGTCCCATGGTGTGTGTCCCATGGTGTGTGTCCCATGGTGTGTGTCCCATGGTGTGTGTCCCATGTTGTGTGTCCCATGGTGTGTGTCCCATGGTGTGTGTCCCATGTTGTGTGTCCCATGTTGTGTGTCCCATGTTGTGTGTCCCATGGTGTGTGTCCCATGGTGTGTGTCCCATATTGTGTGTCCTATGGTGTGTGTCTCATGGTGTGTGTCCCATGGTGTGTGTCAGTCTGTCAGTTGGCCAAGTGTCACCAGTGTTTAATGATAGATGATGGGTGGTAGCTGTGAGAATCTTATCGTGTTGTTCTTATCCTTCAGCCAACCAGTCTCCTCATACCTCCCCTCTCCCCGCCTAACCTCCATACCTCAAACCTCCGCCTCAGCCTCCCCTTTACGATCCCCATCTTCACCTCTAATACATTTCTCCCTCTCTCTCCAACACTACCTCCATCTTTCCCTCTTTCTCTCTCCAACACTACCTCCACCTCTCTCTCTCTCCAACACTACCTCTATCTCTCTCTCTCTCCAACACTACCTCCATTTCTCCGTCTTTCTCCCTCCAACACTACCTCTATCTCTCTCTCTCTCTCCAACACTACCTCCATCTCTCTCTCCAACACTACCTCCATCTCTCCCTCTTTCTCTCTTCAACACTACCTCCATCTCTCTCTCTCTCCAACACTACCTCCATCTCTCTCTCTCCAACACTACCTCCATCTCTCTCTCTCTCCAACACTACCTCTATCTCTCCCCCTCTCTCTCCAACACTACCTCCACCTTTGTCGGTAAAAATAACCCAAAAGTGTGTAGCTAAGAAAGAATTGAATTAAGTAGAGGTTGTGTGTTCCGTCTCGTGTATTCAGTACTGGAGGCTGGAGGACCTACCCTGAGTGTTTGGTCAACGTACATTTCTCCCACCCAGAAACTTTATTCATTGAGGGAGGAAGAGAGGGTGAGGGGGCGGGGATGGAGGGAAGGTGGGGGAGTGAGGAGGTGGGGGATAGAGGATGGAGGGGGTAGGGGAGTGAGGGAGGTTGATTTGGTGGGGGTGAGGGAGGTCGTGAGCCCCAGAGGTCACGGCTTGATGAGTGACCTCGCCTCGCCGACAATTTGCCTAAGCTGCTTCAAGTACTTAGAGCATAATGATGTTGGTAGAGTCTGGCCATACTGTCGGGGGTTGTGTCGATGAAGGTTTTTTTGTTAGATCTATCTGGTAAAAGTGTCGGGAAGATCTGGCAACAGTGTCAGGAGGATTTGTTTCATAAGGATCTGGTAACAGTGCTAGAGATGGTGATGATTTATTTCATGCGGATTTGGAACTCGGAGCGTCATGAGGCACTCGTTAATCCCAATAGACATTTCAGTTAGCCAATGTAGGATGCATTGGCAGAGGGCAAAGCCAACTCCATAAATGCGGTTTCTCTCCACAGCCGGCTTATCCTTCTAAAAGGAGGTATAGCCAGGCCCCCGTTTTATGAGTTAACCCTCTTTTGCGAGCTGGGACACACTGATGGCTGCTATGTCGATGATATAATTAGCCAGCTCTTTTGCCACAAGGGCAGTTCTTCTTTCAGGACTCTCAGTTGTGCCAGTATCCAGAAGGGTCCTGATATTCCATGGAGCGACCATAAGAGGTTTTATAGTTTTTTTTTGTTTGGGTCTGTGATTATGATTGTGTTTTTGACCGCATAAGGATAACCTTACTGGGTGCGGTTGCCCAGTCAGGTTGGTTCCTTTGGTAGGCTAAGTTTAGGGCACCTTTTCTTGCCCCATCCCCATGTGGGGTGAGCAGAGTGGGTTCTTGAGAGAGCTGTTCAGTCGCATAGACAGGTCCAGATTGCACTGCTGCCTAGATCTCAATGCATAAGCGACCATCTTATCTGTGCTGCTCATGTGTAGAGTTGTGACTAGAGACTCCCAGCAGTCATGTCTGCCTGTCCCCGTCGCCACTCGTCTGTCACCATAGGACTTTTGGGGGTATAGAGGTTTTGATGATGATGAGAAGTATGCTGAGCTGGATGATGGCTGTGCATTAGTTGATTTATGTGGTGAGACAGGGGCACAAGCTGCAACCACACAACTTGCTCTTCCTTTTCCTGATCCAGTGATGCAAGTGTTGCAACGACTGGGGAGAGGGAGAGCTGCAATGGACTGTGATAGCCTAATTTCTTGGGTTTCGCCTTAGTAGCCTGTTCATCATGCACTGTCTTTCTCTGCTGGTGTAGTCGTTGGGTTCTTATGGTGGTCACCTCTTCTGCCTATGGTGCTTTCGGGGGTCTTGTTGGAGCTCTGTAGGCATGTCTGCCTCTTACAGGGCTCCACTGCAAATTTTTCATTCTGGGTTTACTCCCGTAGCCTTAAACCTACTAAGGTTAATCCGCAAGGCAGCGGGGCAGTGGTTGGTAAGTGCCAGGACGTTTCCACATGCCAGTGGGCCTATGAGCCGTCCGTCTGGAACCCACTGCTACTCCGAGATCCCCTGCTGGTCTTGCCTGGGCCCACGAGGCACCCAATCACCGTGTGTTGCCACTAGGAGGCACAGCAGGAGTCTTGATTGTGAAGAGGCTGTGTACTGGCAGGCGAAGACTTGTGCAAGTTGCTTCCCTGTTCACCACGAGGGCTAGCCAGCGGCGGTAGCTGAAACCGAGAGGGAGCAAGGTGTGCTTGCACCTTAACACTAACATAATGCTGCCACACTTGACGCATTACACCACCCCCCAGCACCACCTCCACACAACACAGCATCACCCAGCACCACCTCCACACAACACAGCATCACCCAGCATCACCACGCTGCCAGATTTTGTGCATTAGACTTAAGTGAAAATCAATTGTAGCGAGAACGACTGTCTGAGATAAGGTCACTGCTGTTAAATGGTCTTGTGATATTGGCAGAAAGCTTCATTTGCATATTGACAGCAATTATACAATGTGTCTCTTATATATTTATTTTGAGTGAATGTGTTTTTCATTCTTTCTTATTTTATAGTTGTGTTAAATATGAAATGTGACCGTTTAGGAGTCTTCACTAATAATGTAACAGAGTATTACACGCGATAGCCACACACCTCATTACCTCCCCTTAATGCTTTCGTCAACTTGTTGTGTGGATTCCGAACAGTAATATCTTAGACATCGTTCAATATCTAGGTCACGGAGATATTTTCGTGAGCTTGTTACTAAAGGTCAAAGGTCAGGAGTCAGTTGTTTGATATTGATTGTGTATGTCTGCTCAATGATAGACCTTCTACAGTGGCCCATCGTGTTTGTAAATAAAAGTAGTTTTATTTTCCTCTCAATGTTTGCTGAGTTGTACACCATCTTCCTGTAGTGTACTATGCTCCCTCTCCTGTGTCTTATCTTATCTCTAGGCGTGGGACAGTACCCTACAATATCTTTATTTATTCGTTGACCGCTAGGAGTCGATTGTTGTTTGTACTTAAGAACTTAAAATCTTCATTGCGACTATCATGTGTGTGCATGTGAGAGAGAGAGAGAGAGAGAGAGAGAGAGAGAGAGAGAGAGAGACTCTTTAAGACCTGCACTGTATATCATGCCTCTAACACTCAATTCTCTTCTACAGTTCCAGTGTCTAAAATTTTCTTGGTAATTTTTTCCGTCGAGTGCTGTTAAGATTTCACTTCCTGGTGGCGTAGCACACAAGGCTCAGCCACCATGTCTCCTTCACTGGATGTGCCTCCCTCCTTCACAGTCTCCTGCCCCCCCCCCCCCCCCCTCTCACCATCCCGTACTCTCTCCAGTTCCTCAACCTTTTGTTCTCCGCGCACCTGTACAAACAAACTAATTAAGGGATTCGTTGAGGCATACTTGAACAGGTGCAAACAGGTGTTAATAACTCGTTGGTAAGTAACGGTGTGGCTCGGTAGGTATGTATGTATGCATGTATGTATATACAGTACACCAGGGCAGGGTGGTGGTGGTGACCGGCCCCGCTGTACGTTTCACTGCCACCGGTCATCTGGTTCGTGTGGTAGTCGGCAGTTACTGACCACTTGGTCGAGATGTACGGTTCAGGGGAAGGCTCGGAGATACCTGAATTAACATACTCCTGAGGAAGGACGAGCGTTGCCCAACAGGGAGGGATTGATTTAACGAGTGTGCGCGCGCTGCTATTTTCGAGGTTCCCGTTTGTGAGGCAAGTTTCCATATATGCCGAGCGGCGGTGCTTGGTGGTGGGGGGTGGGGTACCGCTGCGGGGGGAGGGGGGATGGTGAGGTGAAGTGAGGGGTCGTGAGGGGGGATGGGTAAGCGTAGGTCATAGCTAGTACTACATACCTGATGTTGTACTCGAGGTGCGGGAGGCTGTGCGGGGGGTAGGTGGGAGGATTGTTGCCTGGGATACAATTAGACTTACACAGCTGCTCCGTGAACAGCTGTGGCAGCTGTTTCTTATGCAGATGCTACGCGTCCACGGATACTGTGCACACATCTGCGTGAGAGGAACAGAAGGTGTAAGTGATTGTTCTGAAATTGTTCAAACTCTCCCCAACCAGGAAAATTAAATCGAACCAATAGCTGAAAAGACCAGACCCTGAGCTCTCATATTTGGCCCAACTTTACTGTTTATATGTACTGCTTCTATTATTATTATTATTATTATTATTATTATTATTATTATTATTATTAGTATTATTAGTATTATTATTCGTTCCTTTACATACACTGAAATACGGTACACAAGATGACCAGTATATAGTGCACAGTCTCGTCATCTCAGTCCAGTCTCACTAACAACAATATACAACAGCTGATCTAGCGGGGAGGGGCTATGTGGGGCGAGGCGGGGCGGGGCGGGGCGGGGAGCTGAACCTTCCTGCCAGCGTTTGTATCATGCATCCCAGATAGCTCGCCTCAACCTACCCTTAAGGCCCCCCCCCCCCCCCGTACATTTGATTGTTAATTAGTAAATCTTGAGAGGTAAATTCAGGCGGCTCACCTGGGTAATAAGCGCGTCTGCCAGTCTGGTCGATTCTTAACCTGATAGAACTCTGGATCATCATCCGCAGTGACACTCGTGGGTTCAGGAATCGGTGCGTGAAATCTAAGAGGAGGAATGAAAGTCTTGGCAGATAAGAAGATTTGATGTAGATACGTTGTGGGATGCTGCCGCCGTGTTGTGCTTCTTCGTAGGCTGGAGGGAGGGAGATGGAGACATGCGATGAGGAGGGAGGAAGGGACTGAGGGAAGAAAGGAGGGAGGATGGGACTGAGGGAAGAAAGAAGGGACTGAGGGAAGACAGGAGGGAGGAAGGGTGGTGAAGACAGGGCGGAAAAGAGAGGGACACGGAGAGGGAGGACGTTAGGAATGAGGAGGGGACAAGGAAGAGAGTACAGACATATATGAAAAACAGACAGGGAGGGAAGTAGAGACAGGGAGGGAGGGCGCCCCACTGGTCGTCAACCTTGAGCTAACTGGCGCGTCTCTTTGAACACAGACAGAGATTAAATTATCCATTAATAAACAGAATCTTCGTCAATATATCATGTCCGGGTCATAATAAATGGATAGTTGAATACATCTGGCGGGAGTCGTTTAATCCAGTGACTGTGTCGTGTTCAGGAGATGGACAACATGAAGATCAGGCACCCCATCTGATGATTATATACCCTAACTTAACCTAACCTAAACTAGTATAAATAACCTAACCTAACCTAGCATGACGTTAACCTAATCTCTAATCCGTCTCAATCTTCCTGGCCTGACCCCAAATCCTCCCAGATCATCCTCACCCCATTCACCAATCCATCCCTCTTCAACCATCCTCGCCCTATTCCTAATCTGTTCCTATAATCCCCAATCATCCTAACTAATCCATCCCTCTCTTCCAAGTCATTTGAAGATTGGCTACCACCCACTTACGCTATCATGGGGATTTGGTTGGGTGAGGTTAGGTTAGGTTAGGGTTTAATAGTCATCAAGTGAAATTGGGATGCCTAATCTTTGTGATCATAAAAATGAAAAATCCCTCAGATTTCAGATTTTCCACGCGAAGCGCAAAAGCGTTTACAGCGCCCAACAGGGAAGCATGCGGAGTTCATGCTTGCCTTCTTGACTCATGCATTTAAGGGTGTAAGTCCCTGACTTCCCGTAGCTAAAAATGCATATTTGTTCTTTACTGAATAATTGATATTGATATTGTTATTGAAACAGTTTATTTAGCCAGAAAAATACAGATACAGAGTCGACAATAAAAACAATATTGATATGGCTGAGCCAGTTGAGAGCCTGAGCTCTACTGAAGGCACCTGATATATACTGTACATTTACCTCAAGGAAGTATTATGCAACATTTAGTATCATCTGGAATAATACAATAGCATGGTGGTAATAAGAACATATCAGAATGTTACCACGATTATCACTTCGTTATTTATTAATTTTATTTATTTTTTTACACTTTATTATAAGTATATTCATATTTTACAGTAGAGTTGATATACATTGATCTGATAAGGGAGGGAAGCAATACAACATGGGCTGTATTAAGGTGGAACAAGAGAACTGAAACTGTCAGTATCATGTCCTGTCGATAGATAAAATTATTGCAATGGTAAATTCTATCTATCTATCTGCATGTTCACCTTATTTAATGGAAGATAATGCAGCAGGAAGACTATCGTTCACCTTTAACAGAGGCTTGGGTATGTGGTTGTTGTTCTTGTTCTTATTTTTGTTCGTGTTCTTGTTGTTCTGCCGCCATTTTTTCTCCTTATTATTTAATGATTTATTTCATTTCATCAGATCTTAGACCCCTCTCTCTCTCTCTCTCTCTCTCTCTCTCTCTCTCTCTCCTAATCGACCAAATAAGCTAATCCCCCCAATCATCGTCACTGTGGGCCTGCTGTGATCCAATCAGGCGCTTCCAATCTGTCATCGCACCACATTGAAGGGTTGGCTTAACAATCATTCCCCCCCAAAATACCCCTTCAACACACACACCAAACTGATGGGCTGTATCCATGACCCATCCTATTATACCCCTTCAACACACACACCAAACTGATGGGCTGTATCCATGACCCATCCTAAAATACCCCTTCAACACACACACCAAACTGATGGGCTGTATCCATGACCCATCCTATTATACCCCTTCAACACACACACCAAACTGATGGGCTGTATCCATGACCCATCCTATTATACCCCTTCAACACACACACCAAACTGATGGGCTGTATCCATGACCCATCCTATTATACCCCTTCAACACACACACCAAACTGATGGGCTGTATCCGTGACCCATCCTATTATACCCCTTCAACACACACACCAAACTGATGGGCTGTATCCATGACCCATCCTATTATACCCCTTCAACACACACACCAAACTGATGGGCTGTATCCATGACCCATCCTATTATACCCCTTCAACACACACACCAAACTGATGGGCTGTATCCATGACCCATCCTATTATACCCCTTCAACACACACACCAAACTGATGGGCTGTATCCGTGACCCATCCTATTATACCCCTTCAACACACACACCAAACTGATGGGCTAAGAAATAATACCGAGTCTCTTCCCGTCAGTGAGATAGAGAGATAATGTTGGTTCTATGTCAAGTTTGGGAGATAAAAAATAAAGAAAATAAAAGAAAATTAAGTAAAGAAAAAAAGAAAAAAGAGGATTGGAGTAATAACACCGGGGGGAGGGGGAGGGTCAGGCTACAGTACATGACTTGCTGTAAGTTGTGTTGACATAAGTGTCCCCCCCCCCCCTCTTTAACCCTCCCCCACCCTTACCCTCCTCTCACCCTCCTTCACCCTCCTCTCCCCCTCCCCTTGAAGTCTGGGTATTCTGTCCTCCCTGAGTAATCTGAAAGCGAGAGAGAGAGAGAGAGAGAGAGAGAGAGGAGGTAGGGGATAGAAAAAAGAGAAAGAGGGAGAAGGAAAAGAAATTGGAAGAAAGACAACAAATGTGTGTTTGTGTGTGCGTGTGTGTGTGCGTGCGTGTGTGTGTGCGTGCGTGCGATAAGGTCTGTCTGCCGAGGAAATTGATAGATATATCTTAAGGTCTTCTCGTCAGCTTGATTAGGATTAGAATCTTGATATAATAGATTCTCCCAACCAACGACGAGGATTGTGAATCAGTGAATCAGGAGGAGGACCAATCCCTGTCGGCCACGGCCACTTGGATAAGGGATTTCAATACTGATTTATTTGAGCGGAAACTGATTGGTAGACCATCAATAAAAGTGAAGATTGGTGATGGTTATAACTGATTGGGAAGCTATTGTGAAGACTGGGTGGTTTGGATTGGGATGAAGTCTCTTTGTGTTTGATTGTGTTACGAGTGAGAGTTGAATTGTTGATTGTGGACTCGCAACGTGAACGTCTTTTGTTTGTGAGGTCATTTCTACTCGCTTTGTTTACTTCCCAAGCCCCGTGACGCTGGTATTGGCCCGGCAGTGATAAGTTAAGTACAGATTTAATTTATATTTGTTAATTTTTGTACATAACTGATATATTTGTTTTATTGTTTGTTTGTTAATATATTCTGTAATTAAATTTGCTCCGTGTATTTCAATATTCCCCGTAGTAATGAGGTGATGATTTTGGTGGGCTCTATTCCTTGGACCTATAATACAAAACGAAGTTGAATTTGTGATTTTGTTACAACCTAAGAGGCCAAGGGTCGAAACAATTGGTTGTGGAAAAGGAGTCTATAAAGGTGATTGGGAGGTACTGTAAGTTAGTGTATATTTACACTGAATTGACGATTGGCTATTCTCTATCTATCTATCTATCTATCTATCAATCTATCTATCTCACACACGACCATGTACAGGCACGGGACATAATTCTCAGGACACTTCAACAATATCTGGCACCATCTACGTTAAGGATTCCGAGAAGTGTTTACTCAGATTTGTCTTTATATTATTGATTAGTAGTTTGTTGTATTTTCTTTTCGTTCTTCTTACTACTACCAGAAAGTATCGTTCACCTGTTGTAAGTCAATCACTTATCTGACTCGCAAGTAGATGGTGGATATTGTCAAGTGTCCAGGAAGAATAACGAGAGTTTAGTGAAGCTGTATGTATTTTATTAATGTAAGTACCATCTTAATGATAGTATAACGAGGTAGTACTTAACGAGGCATTATTTAGCGAGGTAGTACTTAATGAGGTATTTAACGAGGTAGTACTTAACCAGGCAGTATTTAACGAGGCAGTATTTAACGAGGTAGTTCTTGATGAGGTGGTATTTAACGAGGCACTATTTAGCGAGGCAGTATTTAACGAGGTAGTTCTTGATGAGGTAGTATTTAACGAGGCAGTATTTAACGAGGTAGTTCTTGATGTGGTAGTATTTAACGAGGCACTATTTAACGAGGTAGTACTTAACGAGGCAGTATTTAACGAGGCACTACTTAACGAAGCTGTAACGTAGATAAGCTTTATTTAATCAAAGGAATTACTTAACGATAGTGCACTGAAAGACAATATTGTTACGAACAGGTACTATATTCAATTAAGACCCTGAGTACTTAACAATAGTCAACTACGGACAACTTAACGAACGATCTAATAACGAAGATGTACCTTACTAATTAGAGAGGTAATATTTAACGTCAGGGTTGACCCACTTAACGATTCTGCAGTGGTAATGAACTCTTAGTAACGACCAGGGTGGTGATTAGCGTCTGGACTACTAACGAGGAGCGGATACTATCACAAGACTATTTTACCTAGTGGTCGTCGCGTTTAACTATCACCTGTGCCGTTGAGGTCCTTAACTACCCAAACGAGGCATTAAGCTAACGAGGGAGTCATGTACCCCGGTAGTTAACGAGCGGTGATGTGTACTGGATTCAGGGGAGGGGAGGTAATTATAGGTCAGGGAGGTAGAAGTAGGTCACGGAGGAGGATAAGGGAGGTAGATGTAGGTAATGGAGGAGGATAAGGGAGGTAGATGTAGGTAATGGAGGAGGATAAGGGAGGTAGATGTAGGTAATGGAGGAGGATAAGGGAGGTAGATGTATGTAATGGAGGAGGATAAGGGAGGTAGATGTAGGTAATGGAGGAGGATAAGGGAGGTAGATGTTGGTAATGGAGGAGGATAAGGGAGGTAGATGTAGGTAATGGAGGAGGATAAGGGAGGTAGATGTATGTAATGGAGGAGGATAAGGGAGGTAGATGTATGTAATGAAGGAGGATAAGGGAGGTAGATGTTGGTAATGGAGGAGGATAAGGGAGGTAGATGTAGGTAATGGAGGAGGATAAGGGAGGTAGATGTTGGTAATGGAGGAGGATAAGGGAGGTAGATGTAGGTAATGGAGGAGGATAAGGGAGGTAGATGTAGGTAATGGAGGAGGATAAGGGAGGTAGATGTAGGTAATGGAGGAGGATAAGGGAGGTAGATGTAGGTAATGGAGGAGGATAAGGGAGGTAGATGTATGTAATGGAGGAGGATAAGGGAGGTAGATGTAGGTAATGGAGGAGGATAAGGGAGGTAGATGTATGTAATGGAGGAGGATAAGGGAGGTAGATGTTGGTAATGGAGGAGGATAAGGGAGGTAGATGTAGGTAATGGAGGAGGATAAGGGAGGTAGATGTTGGTAATGGAGGAGGATAAGGGAGGTAGATGTAGGTAATGGAGGAGGATAAGGGAGGTAGATGTAGGTAATGGAGGAGGATAAGGGAGGTAGATGTATGTAATGGAGGAGGATAAGGGAGGTAGATGTTGGTAATGGAGGAGGATAAGGGAGGTAGATGTAGGTAATGGAGGAGGATAAGGGAGGTAGATGTAGGTAATGGAGGAGGATAAGGGAGGTAGATGTAGGTAATGGAGGAGGATAAGGGAGGTAGATGTAGGTAATGGAGGAGGATAAGGGAGGTAGATGTATGTAATGGAGGAGGATAAGGGAGGTAGATGTATGTAATGGAGGAGGATAAGGGAGGTAGATGTAGGTAATGGAGGAGGATAAGGGAGGTAGATGTAGGTAATGGAGGAGGATAAGGGAGGTAGATGTAGGTAATGGAGGAGGATAAGGGAGGTAGATGTAGGTAATGGAGGAGGATAAGGGAGGTAGATGTTGGTAATGGAGGAGGATAAGGGAGGTAGATGTAGGTAATGGAGGAGGATAAGGGAGGTAGATGTTGGTAATGGAGGAGGATAAGGGAGGTAGATGTAGGTAATGGAGGAGGATAAGGGAGGTAGATGTAGGTAATGGAGGAGGATAAGGGAGGTAGATGTTGGTAATGGAGGAGGATAAGGGAGGTAGATGTAGGTAATGGAGGAGGATAAGGGAGGTAGATGTTGGTAATGGAGGAGGATAAGGGAGGTAGATGTAGGTAATGGAGGAGGATAAGGGAGGTAGATGTAGGTAATGGAGGAGGATGAGGGAGGTAGATGTAGGTAATGGAGGAGGATAAGGGAGGTAGATGTATGTAATGGATTAGGATAAGGGAGGTAGATGTAGGTAATGGAGGAGGATAAGGGAGGTAGATGTAGGTAATGGAGGAGGATAAGGGAGGTAGATGTAGGTAATGGAGGAGGATAAGGGAGGTAGATGTAGGTAAATAAAATGGGAAGAGATAAGATAATAATGAATAGTAATTAAGGTCAGTAGGTAGGTGAAGATAGGGAAGTAAAATGAAGAAAGGATAGGGAAAGATAAGGGATGAGTGAGACAAGTAAGGGAGGAGTTCAGGGAGGAAGGATAGGGAAAGATAAGGGATGAGTGAGACAAGTAAGGGAGGAGTTCAGGGAGGAAGGATAGGGAAAGATAAGGGATGAGTGAGACAAGTAAGGGAGGAGTTCAGGGAGGAAGGGGGGGGGGGGGGGGTTACCTTAATACTCTCTCCCTGAACCATTACCTTCTGTACATGGCGGAGACACCAGAGTGTACTATGATGTCTTACTGTGTTCCTCTCCTCTCAGCTCCTTCCTTACCACACCGTCCTCATCCTCCACACTCTCCTCCTTCCCCACACCCTCCTCCCCCACACCCTCCTCCCCCACACCCTCCACCCCCACACCCTCCTCCCCCACACCCTCCACCCCCACACCCTCCACCCCCACACCCTCCACCCCCACACCCTCCACCCCCACACCCTCCTCCCCCACACCCTCCTCCTCACCACACCCTCCTCCTCACCCCACCCTCCTCCTCACCACACCCTCCTCCTCACCACACCCTCCTCATCCTCCACACCCTCCTCATCCTCCTACACCACACCCTCCTCATCCTCCACACCCTCCTCCTCCTTCCCCACACCCTCCTCCTCCTTCCCCACACCCTCCTCCTCCTTCCCCACACCCTCCTCCTCCTTCCCCACACCCTCCTCCTCCCCCACACCCTCCTCCTACACCACACCCTCCTCCTCACCACACCCTCCTCCTACACCACACCCTCCTCCTCACCACACCCTCCTCCTACACCACACCCTCCTCCTACACCACACCTTCCTCCTCACCACATCCTCCTCCTACACCACACCCTCCTCCTCACCACACCCTCCTCCTACACCACACCCTCCTCCTACACCACACCCTCCTCCTCACCACACCCTCCTCCTACACCACACCCTCCTCCTACACCACACCCTCCTCCTACACCACACCCTCCTCATCAGCACACCCTCCTCCTCACCACACCCTCCTCCTCCCCCACACCCTCCTCCTACACCACACCCTCCTCCTCAGCACACACTCCTCCTACACCACACCCTCCTCCTCACCACACCCTCCTCCTCCCCCACACCCTCCTCCTACACCACACCCTCCTCCTACACCACACCCTCCTCCTCACCACACCCTCCTCCTCACCAAACCCTCCTCCTCACCACACCCTCATCCTCACCACACCCTCCTCCTACACCACACACTCCTCCTCACCACACCCTCCTCCTCACCACACCCTCCTCCTACACCACACCCTCCTCCTACACCACACACTCCTCCTCAGCACACACTCCTCCTCACCACACCCTCCTCCTACACCACACCCTCCTCCTACACCACACCCTCCTCCTCCCCACACCCTCCTCCTCACCACACCCTCCTCCCCCACACCCTCCTCCCCCACACCCTCCTCCTACACCACACCCTCCTCCTCACCACACCCTCCTCCTCACCACACCCTCCTCCTCACCACACCCTCCTCCTACACCACACCCTCCTCCTCTCCACACCCTCCTCCTCACCACACCCTCCTCCCCCACACCCTCCTCCTACACCACACCCTCCTCCTCACCACACCCTCCTCCTCACCACACCCTCCTCCTACACCACACACTCCTCCTCACCACACCCTCCTCCTACACCACACCCTCCTCCTCCCCACACCCTCCTCCTACACCACACCCTCCTCCTCAGCACACCCTCCTCCTACACCACACACTCCTCCTCACCACACCCTCCTCCTCACCACACCCTCCTCCTCACCACACCCTCCTCCTCACCACACCCTCCTCCCCCACACCCTCCTCCTCACCACACCCTCCTCCTCACCACACCCTCCTCCTCACCACAACCTCCTCCTCCCCCACACCCTCCTCCTCACCACACCCTCCTCCTCAGCACACCCTCCTCCTCACCACACCCTCCTCCTCACCACACCCTCCTCCTACACCACACACTCCTCCTCACCACACACTCCTCCTCAGCACACCCTCCTCCTCACCACACACTCCTCCTCACCACACCCTCATCCTCACCACACCCTCCTCCCCCACACCCTCCTCCTACACCACACCCTCCTCCTCACCACACCCTCCTCCTCACCACACCCTCCTCCTACACCACACACTCCTCCTCACCACACCCTCCTCCTACACCACACCCTCCTCCTCCCCACACCCTCCTCCTACACCACACCTTCCTCCTCAGCACACCCTCCTCCTACACCACACACTCCTCCTCACCACACCCTCCTCCTCACCACACCCTCCTCCTCACCACACCCTCCTCCTCACCACACCCTCCTCCCCCACACCCTCCTCCACACCACACCCTCCTCCTCACCACACCCTCCTCCTCACCACACCCTCCTCCTCCCCACACCCTCCTCCTCACCACACCCTCCTCCTCACCACACCCTCCTCCTCAGCACACCCTCCTCCTCAGCACACCCTCCTCCTCACCACACCCTCCTCCTACACCACACACTCCTCCTCACCACACACTCCTCCTCAGCACACCCTCCTCCTCACCACACACTCCTCCTCACCACACCCTCCTCCTACACCACACACTCCTCCTCACCACACCCTCCTCCTCAGCACACACTCCTCCTCACCACACCCTCCTCCTCAGCACACCCTCCTCCTCCCCACACCCTCCTCCTCAGCACACACTCCTCCTCACCACACCCTCCTCCTCACCACACCCTCCTCCTACACCACACCCTCCTCCTCAGCACACACTCCTCCTCACCACACCCTCCTCCTCACCACACCCTCCTCCTACACCACACCCTCCTCCTCAGCACACCCTCCTCCTCACCACACCCTCCTCCTACACCACACCTTCCTCCTCACCACACCCTCCTCCTCAGCACACACTCCTCCTCACCACACCCTCCTCCTCACCACACCCTCCTCCTCAGCACACCCTCCTCCTCACCACACACTCCTCCTCACCACACACTCCTCCTCACCACACCCTCCTCCTCAGCACACACTCCTCCTCACCACACCCTCCTCCTACACCACACCCTCCTCCTACACCACACCCTCCTCCTCGGCACACACTCCTCCTCACCACACCCTCCTCCTCACCACACACTCCTCCTCACCACACCCTCCTCCTCACCACACACTCCTCCTCACCACACACTCCTCCTCACCACACCCTCCTCCTCAGCACACCCTCCTCCTCACCACACCCTCCTCCTCACCACACCCTCCTCCTCAGCACACCCTCCTCCTCAGCACACCCTCCTCCTCACCACACCCTCCTCCTCACCACACCCTCCTCCTCACCACACACTCCTCCTCACCACACCCTCCTCCTCAGCACACACTCCTCCTCACCACACCCTCCTCCTCACCACACCCTCCTCCTCACCACACCCTCCTCCTCAGCACACCCTCCTCCTCACCACACCCTCCTCCTCCTCCCCCACACCCTCCTCCTCACCACACCCTCCTCCTCAGCACACCCTCCTCCTCCCCTCCTCCTCCTCCACCCCCTCCACCTCCCCTCCATCCCCTCCACCCCTTTACCTTCATAAGCCGCCATCTACCATATGCAAATTAGGAGAGCCCTAATTCTGAACCAGATTGGAACGACGCTTATGATACAAGTTTTTATTTCTAATATATTTTTTTTTGGAGGGAGGAAGGGAGGGAGAGGGGAGGGAGGGAGGGAGGGAAGGAGGAGGGAGGGAAGGAGGGAGGGAGGGAGGGAGGGAGGGTGGGTTACCTGTGTGTGCTAGGGAGTATCAGACTAGCGGATCAAAAAAGACTCGCCTCAAGACCACTCAATAAGGAGCCTCAAGGGGGAAGTCCAGGAGGTTCATCCCGGTTGTTTACACTTTGTTTGGTCTTCCTGTGATGGAGAGAGAGAGAGAGAGAGAGAGAGAGAGAGAGAGAGAGAGAGAGGCTATGGTAATGGGATAATTGTTCAGGTAATTGCTACACTGAACACACACTGTTATCATCCCAGGCTCGAGAACATTAAGTCTTACAGTCTGACCAGAACTTTATGCTGTGATTATATTTACTTAAGTTATGTATTATAAGAATATTATATTATTACATATGATAATGAACAGTTATCAGTTTTATGTAACACTTATAATTAACATTTAAACACTGTAACTCTTATAACATTTGAACACTGTAACTCATATAACATTTGATCACTGTAACTCTTATAACATTTGAACACTTTAACTCATATAACATTTGAACACTGTAACTCTTATAACATTTGAACACTGTAACTCATATAACATTTGAACACTG